>BJCO01742289.1:0-14109 GCA_018326465.1 Flaveria floridana
AAATGATAGTACGCTTGGTTGGTACTGTAACTATCCGGAGAAAGTAGATCTAGGGTGGTGCCAGTGCATTGTACGATGTGTCGGTAGATTCAACACAATAGATACAGACATCATCAGTGATTTGGATTAAACTTAAATAATTCAACAAGTTGTGGGTGTTCATGGTATCCCTGGTTTGCACAATCAATCAATTTCCAATAAGGGGTGAGGAGTAAGCCAATGCCGCAAATGTGAGCAAAGACCTGAAAAAACAGAGCAAAAGATGATAAATGTCACTGAAAACAATGTATATTCTAAAATACTACTCTAAGAAGAAGATAGGTATTGCGCCTCTCTGCTGTGCGATGGCATTGACCTGAGGCTTAGCATAACCTATCCGTTCTAAGAATTGATTGTTGTTTGCGCCTCTCTGCTGTGCGATGGCACTGACCTGAGGCTTAGCATCTCTTTGAAAATTCTTAGAACCAAATCTTCTAAGTCCCCAGACCGCTCAAAAATCTCCTGAGTAAGATTGACTACCATATACATATGGTACACACAAATACTTGTTGACCTAATTCATCTAATCAATCACTGATGCGTGTCAAAAGTCTGTGTATGGATTTAAATGGATAAGTATACTGACAATCATCAAGGCTGCATTGCCTGATGCTCAAAATCAATGGATGTTACTTATCATGTCAAGCATGATTCCCAGTTAGATCTTAGAAGTCTTAGATAAGTGAATAACTGTGATATATAATTCATGCAAGGGTTTAAAGTTAAATACAGATAACAGATTCCAAGTAATGTTGTTTATGCCTGTCTGATTCCATATGAGTCTGTCCTTTATATGATGTCAATGTTAATAGGCTACACTAACCCGACCTAACAAAAATCACAAAAAGAGGTTTTGTTTTGTTCGTAGTTTAAAATTTTCAAGTTATATGTATAATGTGTCTATGTCGGACAGTGCATAATGTTCTCTATTAACGTCACCAAATGAGCGTAACGTCCATTTAAACAAATTGTTTCTGAATGGTTAAAAGGATCACGTCTGAGGTGATCAGTTGGATAAATGGATCACGTCTGAGGTGATCGGGTGGTTAAATGGATCACGTCTGAGGTGATCGGGTGGTTAAATGGATAATGTCTGAGATGATCAGGTGGATAAATGGATCACATCTGAGGTGATCAAACTGTTTTATTAAAATGGTCATGTGTGCGATGATCGAAATGCTCATAATGTTTTATCTAATGTTAAATGGAACTAAGGGTCGAAATGGTAAAATGGTCAAAAGATGACAAGTATGGCCCAGTCGCACGACTGAACCATAAGTATGGTCCAGTCATACGATTGGAACACACGAATGAGTCGAATCATACGAATGGACAATGCGAATGAGTCCAAGCACACGATTGAAGGTGACCGACTGTCACAGTCGTTCAACTGAACCTCAATTGTACGATTGGAACTAAAAAATTAGGTGAATCGTATGACTAAGACTCAGTCGCATAACTCACTCATGCGACTAGACTCAGTCGCACGACTGACCTATGCGACTTGGCTCAGTCGCCCGACTGGGATTTGCCCTAGTATATATACAGGTCGAATCATCCTCAGTCGCTCATTCACCCAAATCGCCTCTCTATACGTATGATATAAAGAACTGCTGCCAAAATTTTGTTTGACTCACTTTTAGCATATATTCATGTGCTCTGACATTTGCTTTCGATCATACAGGTACTGCACAACAGATATCATCGAACAAACCGTGTCAAATCATCAAAAATGGGCAAACATTTTGACCTAACAGTAACTGAACTTTAAGCCGTCTAATAAACCATTTAAACTGAAGTTTAAGATCAAAAAAATGGTAAAAGATGCTTAGTCGGTTGGTTCTGAGGGTAATGAGCATAATTTTGATGTTTAACACTTAGTATTGCTCAAAACAAGAATTTGAATGGTCTAACAGTCGAGTGGACGACTGGTCATGCTGATGAACTTCAATCGTACGATTGAACTGTACGATTGGCTCAATCATCCGACTGAGATGGACGAATGACTCAATCGTACGACTGAACCTTGCGAATGAGTTCAGACGCACGATTGAGATACACGTATGAGAAGACATGCGACTGAGTCCAATCGCATGGCTCAGTCGTATGCATGAACTCAATCATTTGACTAAATCTCAATCGCACAGTTCAATCGTACGACTGAAACTCATTCGTTTGTTCAGTCGCTTGATTAAACCAAAGTTTAAAGTTCTTTTACTGATATTAGCTATCCTCAACATGCAAACGTTTATCAACTATATGTAACAGATGGAGAGTCGTTGGACTATCAGCATAAAGCATAACATTTGTGCTCATCTGGATCTGACCTCCCGGAACGCGGTGGAGTTCTCAGGCATCATTACTTTCTTACGGAGATCGAGGATCTTCCGAGCTATTTCTACTCCATGCACGCCATATCGTTCAGTCCAGCAGGCTTTCTGGGAAAGCGTTATGGTGGACAGATCCACAGAGCCCTACCGTATCAGGAGCACCATTTTTGGTCAGGCCATAGAGATCTCTGAGGAAGATCTCCGAACAGTCCTCGAGTTTGGGGATAACAGTGACTGTCCTACACGTCTACACCCTTTGACAGTTCGAGGGTGCTTTCTACGGGCGAAGTACACTGGGGATATCAACGCAGGTATGCTCAACAAGAGCAACCAGTGCCCCCAATTCAAGTACTTAGCCCACGTGCTGCTAAGGTGCATTGCCTCGAGGAAGGGAGGCTTTGATGAGCTGTCTGAGAAGATGCAGAGCGCATATGTTGCGCTGGTGCTGAACCATCCGTTCAGCTTCTCGCGAATGATCTTCACTTATTTAATTGAGAACATAGAGGCGAAAGGCAAGGAGAGCTTCTGCATGTACCCTCGCTTCATGCAGATGATAATTGACAAGAAACTCCCTATGCTGCCAAAGGAGAATGAGGACGCAGTGGTGCTTGAGGTGATGGATGATACCACCTTAGGCAGGATGAGGGTGTACAGGGGGAAGCAGGTGAAACCCCCTGTCAGGCGACTATTTGGGCATCTGGCCCGGGATGATTATGTGGCGCCAGCAAAAAGGAAGTGGCGCCACGAGGACAGTGATTCAGATGTGGAGCAAGTTGCTCTGCCCTCCGATGACTCTGATGATGATCATGATGCTGATCAGGGAGGAGATGGCCAGGGAGAACCCAGAACCAGCTCCAATTCACCCTGATTTTTAGATGGAGGAGGAGGAGGAGTCAGATGAAGAGCCTCTAACGAGGACTGTGGGCAGCAAAGTTATTGCCACAGAAAGAGGCTTGAGGGCAGTAGGTGGACGCCCAGTGGAGTCCGGGGATGCTGCAACGACATCAGATCCCTCATATGCCCCGGATCCGATCAGTAGCCAAGGGGGAGCATCAGGATCCAAAGGATCCAGGCTAAAGCGAATGGCTCAGCCCCACGGGAAGAAGCCCAAACGCCGAAGGCTTACTCTGCTTACTTCCACCACTTCCACCGCCACTACCCAAACCACCCAAACTGCCCAAACCACTCAAACCACCCAAGCTACCACAACCACCACTACACCTATTCCACCACCTATCACCTCCACCCAACCAACTACCACAATCTTCACCACCACTCCACCATTCACTTACATTCCACCTCCGATATTCACCACCACCACAGCCACCTTCACTAGCCACCGAGCTGGCCCGTCATCAGCTCCTACAGGTTCACCCCTCCCTCCCATTGGAGTGGAGGAACAGCTAGCAGCACTCAACAAGATGGTGCTAAAGCTGCTAGCTGCTGATAAAGAAAAGACAGAGAGGCTGCTTCGGCTTGAGGAGCAAAATGCTTCTCAAACTCAGCTTATTTCTCAGCAAGCTGAGCAGACTTCTCAGCAAGCTGAGCAGATTTCTCAGCAAGCTGAGCAGATCTCCCAACTCCAAGAGCACAATGTCCTGTCTTCGCAGAAGATTGAAGAGCTGGAGTCTGCTAACAAGAAGATTCTGCTGAAGCTGAAGGGGTCCCAAGCTGATCCCTTGAAGATAAAGGAAGGAGACGGTGATGATGGTGATGATGATGAAGATGATGATGATGAGAGTGATGAAGATGATGACGATAGTGGTGATGATCAAGCCGAGGAGGGGCAAGATGATGATGATGATGATAATTCTGCTTCAAATGCTGCTGATTCTGGTCGGGAACAACGTTCAAAAGAAGACAAGACCATGGATCTACATAGGCTCCTCCATCATCATCTACTACAGAAACTCATGAGAAGCTTCAAGACAAAAGTAGTGATTAGATGTTTTATTCCTAACCTTTTGTACTTGATTCATTTTTTGATGTATATGAAACTCTGGTAAATATTTAATGATTAATGTTTAATTAATTTGAGTTTATACTAATGATTGCTTTATTCCTAACCTTTTGTACTTGATTCATTTTTTGATGTATATGAAACTCTGGTAAATATTTAATGATTAATGTTTAATTAATTTGAGTTTATACTAATGATTGCTACTCTACATGTTGATATTAAACAGATAAGGGATTTCAGCAAGATGAGCATGATGTTGCTCCCCTCCAACAGATCAAGTCTCAACTCACAATGATTCTTGATTTGCAGGGGATCGTGAGAAGGTCAGTGAGTTATACTCCTTAAGAAGGTGAAATAATTCACGACCTTACTGATGAGCAGCTTGCTGAAATATTTCGTCTGAATCCAGACGAAATTATTAAGGATGCTCCAACTTTTGATGATGCTGATGATGACGAGCTCAACGACGTTGAAGAAATCGAAATTGAAGACATCACAGATCAGCACTACCCAGAATACACTGACCAAGAGGGAAATGTGTTTCCAGATTTGGTAAATACTCTCGACAGTGACATTCTGGGTAAACTCAGTGAAAAGTAGAAAGGAGCAGAAGCATCATCTAGCCAAGCCCAAGCTTCGGACGCTGATGTTGATATTCGAAAAGCTGAATGGGCGGCTTGCTTCGCCGAGGTCCTAGCCCAACGTGCTACAGCAACTCAAAGTACCTACACCAAGCTATAAAAAGTAAAGAAGAACATGAAGGTGTCAGGGAAGAACATTGCTTGGGCTCATTTTGATAACCTTAGCGTGTATGCGGTGAAAAGGGAGAGGGGAATCGAGTACTTCAGATTCCCTCATGATCTGAAGACTCTCCCTGGTTTTGAACTCAACCAGTTGGCCCGACTAAAGCTTCTATATGCTGATCATAAGAAGATGTCTGGCTGGTTTGAGGCTACCCTAAAAAGGGAGTACAGGACTAGATAGGTAAACTTCAAGCCTCATCAGGCTACGAGGTACCTCAGAAGGTCTGAGGTGAGTCCCATCACTGGTCAACCGAAGATAGTCCTAAAGTGGCGACCTCCGCGCACAATGTCCTGAATTCCACTGAGGGAGATGCCTCAGGACTTTACCCACACTTTAAGTGGTGGTACTATGACTGGCGCTCGGGAGAGGCCGTCATCGTTTTGGAAAAGGAAGGAACAATGGACACGATAAGGGTGTTTGACCCCATGTGGCTTATCAACTTGTCAGCGTTAGATGTTTATACATTGTACAAGTGGCCACTGTTTTTTGATACACAGGATATAGTGCAAGCACTACAGTTTCAGCATATCATACGTCTATGCTTTGCACTTAATATCCATGCTGGGGTTTCTAAAGAGGAAAAACTGAAGAGATTTGAAGAATTCAAGAAAGAAGTCAAAGTCTAGATAGAACTAGGTCCAAGGGGGAGTTTGTTGGTACACATGCCCCCAGTTCTAGTCTAGTGAGCTTAAATGTAATAGAACTTCTTCTTGTAACACATATGTAACGTTTAATCAATATAATGAGAATCTCTTCTATATATAGTTGTTGGTTGGTTAATGTTATATCTATTTATATTATTTAGTGTTACACGCTTGCATGACAATGTTATATAGGTTTACAGTTGTTAGAAATAGTTCTGAACTATTAAAGGTTCAAGAATGTGTTTAACTAAGTATCCTGATTCAGTAGTACGACTGGACCATGAGAATGGGCCAATCGCACGACTGAACCAGGTGATTGAGTCATTCGTCCGATTGAGTCATGAGACTGACTCAGTCGTCCGAATGAACCAATCGTATGACTCAGCCGCACGACTGAGCCAGTCGCTTGGCTCAGTCGTACGAATGAGAGCTGTAACCTGTAAATACCACTTAATTCATGGAAAAACTGAACACTTCGAATATTTGCAACCCTAGTCGACCCAGAGCGCCCTGTTCGTCCCTTCCAACTTCATAAAACATTTCAGATCATTCCTAGTTCGTTGTTAACGTTTTCTAATCGTTAGGTTTGATCTTGCTAACGTTTTCCCTGATTGGATCGCCAATCAAATAGGATTCCGCACTATTTGATTCGATATAACGAAGAATCAGTTAGTACTCCATCCGTACACGGTCCTAACACTCTTGCCACGAACCACGATATGGCACCTGATGAAAATGGGGATTTAGTAGATGCCATAATGTATCATGGAATGATCAGATCTCTAATGTATCTCACGGCTTCTCGTCCTTATATCATGTACGCAATGTGTTTTTGTTCCAGATATCAGTCAAAGCCAAAAGTAAATCATCTAATTGGGGTTAAACGGATCCTTCATTATCTGAAGGGAACTCTAACACTCGGGTTGTGCTATACACATGATGATGACTTTGAACTTACAACTTACAGTGACTCAGACTATGGTGGATGCAAAATGAACTACAAGTCCACATCTACGGGGTGTCAATTTTTTGAAAAGGTGTTTAGTCACCTGGCAATGTAAGAAGTAGACGTCTGTTCCTCTATCAACATGTGAAGCTGAATATGTTGGTGCTGTAAGTTGCTGTTCTCAAATCATCTGGATTCAACAGCAAATGCGGGACTATGGTTTGCAATTTACTAACACCCCTAACTTTGTTGATAATTCTGTTGCCATAGCTGTAACTAAAAATCCAGTACAACATCCCAAAACCAAACATATCGGCGTTAAATATCACTTCATACGTGATTGTTTTGAAAAACATTTAATCGATGTAATTAAAATTAACACAGATTTTCAGCGCGCCGACCACTATACAAAAGCTTTTGATAAACTGAGATTGTACTATCTATTAGAAGTCAATGGCGTAAAGAAGAAAGAGGATGTGATTCCGGAGGAGTCGAGTTCATAGTCCATCCATATGTCTCTTCGTTTAATTTTTCTGTCAATTTTTTATTATTTTATTTTATTTTTTTTCTCTGTCTTAAAAATAACAAAAACACAAAACGAATTTCTGTTTAGAATTTTAGGGGGAGAATAGTTTTAGTTTCAATAGTTAGTATTTAATTACTTAAAAAAAGGGGGGGCGGGCAAGTAAGCTGAAAAGCAACAAAATCATATATGAGAAATTGATTCAGTACATTGGAAAATGATAGTACACAGGCATCTTATCGTTTGGGATACAAAAAATTGAAAGTCAAAATCAAGAATTATAAGTGTGAAAAGTCAAAGCCTAATAAGTTAAAAAATGATAGTAAGCTAGTATGTTACTACAGTTACATGGAGAAAGTAGATCTAGGGGTTGCAAGTCTACTATATGATGTATCGGTAGATTCAACACAAAAGATTAGTAGACATCATTGGTGAATCACACACAAATTAAATCACTCAATAGGTTGTGAGTTCCTATCTTTTCCCTAGTTTGCACAATCAACAATAAATTTCCAATAAGGGGTGAAGAGCAAAGAGAAAGCCACAAATGTGTGCAAATGACCAAAACTATGAGCAAAGAACATCACAAATATGAAACACAATCAAGTTAATGATAGATGTCGTTGCTGCGTTAAATATATAATAAAATCATTCTAACAAGAAGATCGGTTGTGTGCCTCACTGCTGTGCGATGGCACTAACCTGAGGATAAGCATAACCTATATATTCTAAGACTTCACTGTTGTTTGTGCCTCTTTGCTGTGTGATGGCACTAACCTGAGGCTTAGCATCTCTTTGGAAGCTCTTATAATAGTTTCTTCTTGACAAAAACCCTTAGACCACTCAAAAATCGCCTGAGGAACGTTGATTACCACATAAGCGTGGGATCCACAAATGCTTGTTGACTTAACACACCTAAATAATCACCAATGTGTGTCAAAAATATATGTATGGATTTATGTGGACAAATATACTAACAATCATCATGGCTGCATCTCTCGATGGTCAAAATCAATGTGTGCTACAAAACAGCACTAGCACGATTTCATGTTAGTGCCTTTGACTCTTAGATGAAAGAGACTGAGTGTAATGCATATATAATGCTCTTTGTTTTTGTCATTAATATAAAAGGTCCCAAATGATTATGTTCTATGCCTGTCTGATTCCATATGAATCTTTCTAGAAATGATGAAAATGTTTGAAGCTATTCTGCTCAGGGGGAGAAATCGGTTAAGTGATATTTAAAAGTTTTCAACCCTCCTCAAATGAAAAACACAAAAAACATGTCTTGTTTCAATTTAATTAAAGTTTTTCCTGTTTTAGTTGTTTGTATTCAGTCAATGTCGGACTACGTAACAAGACTAAACTCTGTGAATGTCATAAAATGAGCCGAACGTTAACTATGAGAAGCTTGTTTCTGAAAGATAAAAGGATCACGTCTGAGGTGATCGAAAGGTTTTCATTTAAAAGGATCACGTCTGAGGTGATCAAACGGTTTTTATGTAAAAGGATCACATCTGAGGTGATCAAATGGTTTTCTGTTAAAAGGATCACGTCTGAGGTGATCAATAGGTTTTAGGGTAAAAAGATCATGTCTGAGATGATCATTGGTCATAACGTTGTTTATCAAAAATAAGTATGTGAATTAATGGAACAAACAAAGTCAAATTCACTAGAATGACCTAATTGCACAATTGGACCATAAGTATGGGCCAATCGCACGATTGAACCATAAGTATGGCCAATCACACGATTGGACCACAAGTA
Source organism: Flaveria floridana (assembly GCA_018326465.1). NCBI lineage: Eukaryota > Viridiplantae > Streptophyta > Magnoliopsida > Asterales > Asteraceae > Flaveria > Flaveria floridana. The sequence goes on from BJCO01742289.1 coordinate 9,014, forward strand.
TGGCTTAGTCGCACGAATGGACCATGAGGATGGCCGAGTCGCATGATTGGCATACTCAGTATGAACCAATCATATGATTGGTTGAATGCGTATAGGTCATTCGTCCGACTGAACTTCAGTCGCATGTATGAACCATGCGTATGGGTCCAGTCGCATGACTGAAACTCACAACAGTTTAAAAGGAGGTCAGTCGGTCGTAGCCCTACACTTTATTTCAAATCTCTCAAATACCTAGCTACATAGAGGACCCCTTTTTGAATTTTTCCTTTGCGAAGTCCATTGATTTCCTGTTGCTAACAGATATACATTCATCTACAGGTACAGTGAGGATGAAATCAACGAACATAATAACGTTAAATCAATCCAAAGTGTCTGCATGATTTAAGACTTGAACCGAAACAAATAACCCTAAAATTAGACATCTAAATGGACTTAAAAGTATACTTAAAAGATCATAGGTGTTACAACGAGTCTTTGCATGACTTGAATCTGATCTTGATGTGAAAATGACTGTTTTAACAAAGACTCAAAATCTTGGACTCGCACAGTGTAGGCAACAGGACATACTGATGAACTTCAGTAGCACGATTGAGCCAGACGCATGATTCAATTGAATGATTGAATCAATCGGTAACTCAGTCGCACGATTGACTCAACCGCATGTCATGGCACACGACTAAGCTCAATCAGAGGCTCAATCGCATGACTAAGTTCATTCGTATGGTTCAATCATACGATGGAACCAGTCTGATTTTACCTTTTCAAACTCAATTGTTCTGTTTCATGAGTGGGTCTAACATGTTTTTTGCTTATGTTGCAGTGAAATGGCTGATATATGGACTATGAGCACTAAGCACAACATATGTGCTTATCTCAACACGACCTCTAGGAATGGTTCAGATTTTGTTGGGATCATCGAGTTCTTACGACGATCTAGGATATACCGTGCCATATCTACTCCCCGCACACCTTACCGCTCACTACAGCAGGCATTCTGGGAGAATGCTGTTGTTGGCCGATCCGTCGAGCCATTTTGGATTCGGAGCTTTATTTTTGGAGAGGATATAGACATCGGGGAGGATGACTTAAGGATTGTTTTAGATTTGGGTGATGACACTGACTATCCCACCAAGCTACGTCCCATGACTGTGAGGGGATACTTCCTACGGATTAAGTACGCCGGCGACATCAATGCCAGTGTGCTTAACAAGAGCAACATGTGCCCACCCTTCAGGTATCTGGCACACGTGATTCTTAAGTGCATAGCCTAATGACTCGGTGGGTTCGACGTGATGAGCGACAAGATTCAGAACGTGTTTGTTGCGTTAGTGCTCAACCACCCATTCGGTTTCTCTAAGATGTTCTTCAATTACATGAGGGAGAGCATCGAGGCTAAGGGGAAGGAGGGATTATGCATGTATCCCTAATTTCTACTGCTCATCCTCAACAAGAAGCTACCAAACCTGCCCAAGCTTAAGGATGATAAGGTGTCATTAGAGGTGAAGGATGACACCACTTTAGGCATGATGGAGGTATACATGGGTAAGTAGGTTAAGCCCCCAGTGAGGAGGTTATTCGGTCATCTGGCTAACATCGCCTATGTCGCGCCAGCCAAGAAAAAGTGGTGCCACGATGATAGCGACTTCGACGTTGAGCATGTTATGATTCTGGATGATGACGATGATGATGATGATAACCAGGATCATGGTCAAGGTGGTGGAGATGAGGGCTCGAGTCAATCTAGAGCCACTGACACATCTACTATTCCACCACCACCTTAACAGAGTAGTTCTTCAGCTCCTGGTGGATCTAAGCAAGGTGCCATCCACCAGGACTTCCTGATTAGTGTGGACATCAGGAATTTTGATCTGGATGAAGAAGAGGATGGATCGGAGGAGGAGCCTCTTGTGAGGCAGGTTGGAAGCAAGTGGGTAGCCACCGAGAAAGGAAACGAGGTGGTTGGCACCCACAAGCCTGGGTTAAAGGGTGTTGATACTGAAGAGAGAGACCCATCTTATACACCCGACTAGCCCATTAGCCCAGGGGGAACCTTGATTGCTACGGGGTCTAGGAGGAAGAGAATGGCCCAACCCTATGGGAAGAAGGGGAAAAGACAGAAGATCATCCTGTTGAGCTCTTCCACCACCACTACTACCACCATCACTTCTACCACCACCACATCCACCACCACCGACATACCCCCCACCACAGCCACATCTTCCTCACCCTCTATACCCAGAACCACCCCTCCATAATCCCCTCCCATTCCTACACCCTTTACACCACATCCACAACTAACCCGACTATTCCCCAAGCCGGAACTTCCACCCAATTCCCACCTCCACAGGGCACTACTCTACCCACTGTTGGGGTAGAGGAATAGCTGGCAAGCCTTAACATGATAGTGCTCAAGCTGTTAGCAACGGATGATCTTAGGGCCAACCAGATGAACAAGCTGATGGCGGTCAATGCAGCACAGGGCAAGCAAATTGCCAAGCTCACTGAGCAAAACGAAGCTCATGAGAGAGCATTAGTTTGAGCTCACAAGGCCCTACAAGCTCAAAATGAGCTAGTGCTAGCATCCACCAAGAGGATTGAGGGGTTGGAAAAGAAGAGCAAGAAGATAATGCTAAGGCTGAAGGGAAAAAAGAATGAGCCTCTGAAGATAAAGGGAGATGGTGAAGATGATGGAGATAACGATGACGATTCCAGTGATGATGAATCCAAGGATGGAGATGATGTGGAGGAAGCGGATGATTGTGGAGAGGACAAAAAGAAGGATGATGATAAGGAGGATGAACCTGAAGGTGATGCTAAAGCATCAGCCTCAACTCAATCATCGAGGGAGAGGCGCACTAAAGCATCAGCCTCAACTCAACTCAAGCTGATAAGTCTAAAGTTCAAGAGAAAAGTAATGATTAAGATAGTTTATGTACTTTGAATCTTTTTGTAATTGAACTTTGTATTACATTAATGTAAATAATGACTATTTATGTCTAATGTCTTGATTATTCATTAATGTGTGATTTGTTAATTGTTTAATCAAACAAATGAAACTCAACAGGCCGATGAGCATGATGTCACTCCCGTTCAGCAAATCAAGACTCAACTTACAATGATTCTTGATTTGCAAGGGCTTGTTAGACGGTCTGTGAGTTACACTCCAAAAGAAGGGGAGATTATCCACGACCTTTCAGATGAACAACTCGCAGAGATGTTCAGATTAAACCTGGACGAGATAGTCAAAGATGCTCCTGAAGTGGATGTTGATAGTGATGAGGAGCTGCAATGTAACACCCGGAAATTTGACTGTTTGGAGTGTCATGCGACTGGAGGCTCAGTCGTATGGAGCTCACATGACTGGAGCTCCATACGCATGATAGTCGCACGATTGAGAGTCCATCCGCACGAATGGGGCCAGTCGCATGATGTTCGGGCGACTGGAGTCCCAGTCGCCTGGAGTTGGGCGACTGAGATGTAGCTTTAAGGGAGGGGCAGCCATCTCCCCTCCCCCACACTTGCAAAACTCAGTCAAAGAAAGGGCAGTGAAAGAAAGAAGAGAGAAAGAAGAGAAGAAGGGAGAAAGTGGTGATTCGGGCTCGAAACTCCTCGAGTGACTAGTCCAAACGAAGCTCTTCATATTCTTCTTGTTTGTGTGAGTTCTAGGACCCCTCATTTACTTGTTTTCATATGATTTTAGGGCTGGAACACATATAAACCTTTTTTGAAATGTGTATGTTTGACCTATTTGGGTGTAATTGTATGTAATGTGTTTAGAGCGCGATTTTGGACTTGTATGTGCTTGTATGATGCCATAGTATGATTCCTTAAGGTTTAGGAGGGCTAATTCGGGTTTGAGATGAGTTTAGAAGGGTTTTAGAGCTGTATGTCGCGGCTGCAGTTCGAGATGAACTCCAGTTGCTGCACAGTTAGGACTAGGCGACTGGAGGGTCAATCGTACGACTGAAGAACGACTGATGTTCAGTCGCACGACTGAGGCCTAGAAGCACGACTGGGGACTCAATCGGACGACAGGTCATGCGACTAGGAGTTCAGTCGCATAAGTCCAGTCGCATAGTTGTTCAGTCACACGATTTAGAGTTCAGTCACATTGATGCCCATTCGCATAGTGTTTACTCGTATGGTAGGAAGTCCATTTGCACGATTTAGAGTTCAGTCGCATGGATGCCCATTCGCATAGTGTTTACTAGTACGGTAGGAAGTCCATTCGCATGATTTAGAGTTCAGTCGCGTGGATGCCCATTCGTATAGTGTTTACTCGTACGGTAGGAAGTCCATTCGCACGATTGTATGCCCACTCGCATAGTTGTCCATTCGCACGATTTAGTCGCATGGAGGCCATGCGATTGAAGTATGTCCAATCGCCCAAATAGGGCTGATGTGAATGTGGAGAGATGTGTATGCAAGATGTATGTATGACAAGTATGATGTAGCCTTACATGATGGTAATGACTCATGATTTGTAAATATCGATGTTCCTTATGTCGATGTATGTTTATCTTTTCTTGACTTTAGGTGCTATGTTAATGAATGAAACAAAGGTAATAAGAATGTAAAGTGAAAGATAATGAAAGAGGAAAATGATGAATGAATGCATGCATTAATGAACGAACGAATGAATGTAAGAAAAAGGCTTGCAACAAATGTATGGAGGTGCACACCCCTAGCAGGTGTTAGCTCAACTGTGTGCGGGTTTGCTACCCTGAAGTATGCACATTGGGGTTCAGTCTTTGTGATCGACCATATGTATGGGATCCTTGCCGCTTACCCTAGGTGACTTGATCAGCAATAGTGCACAACGTTCGTGATTGATCATCACAGGTCCAGCACCCGCAGTAGTGCACAATGTTCGGGGTAAAGCATATGGCATTGATCCAGAATGAAAGTGGAAAGATAAGTGGTGCATGTACCTACCCTAGGTGATTGGATCAGCATAAGTGCACAACGTTCGTGGGTAATTACCACAGGTCCAGCACCAGCAGTATTGCATGATGTTCGGGGTATTGTACATGTCACCGAATGTAATGAATGTATGAATGAACGTATGGAATGTATGAACGAATGTAACGAACGTA
>BJCO01742312.1:0-12705 GCA_018326465.1 Flaveria floridana
CTATTTCTAACAAATAAGTACTGAAGAACAAATTTTGTCCAAAAGTACTGATGTGTAATCTTACACATAAGTACTGAAGACAATATTTGTTCACAAGTTCTGAAGAATAATTTATTTCAATAGATCTTCTGAACAATTGTTCACAAGAGCTGAAGAATAAATATTCAAAAGAGCTGATGACCTATGAAACGTCTGAAAATCAGACAAAGTCTGATGAGTAAATGTTGAGGTCAGAATGAAACAACTGAAGCCTATGAATTGACGACAACAACTGATAAGTAAATTTACTCTGCAACTGATTCAAACAACAGCTGTTTCATTTCAATACAACAGAAGCCAAAACCACGTCTTCAGTAGTTTCTCAACTACTGATGACTAACACCAAGTCTTCAGTCGTTTACAACCTCTGAAGACTAAAACCATGTCTTCAGTAGTTCTCAACTACTGATGATTAACACCAAGTCTTCAGTCATTTACAACCTCTGAAGGTTAAAACCATGTCATCAGTCGTTTCAAACAACTGATGACTAACACCAAAACCTTTAGTCATTTTCTGTCAGCCGTTTCATAACCATACCCTATAAATACCTAACCCTAACATCAGAGTTTTTCATTCTCATAACCCTACTATTCAGAAACTCTGAACTTCCCTCCCACATTAATGGCGACCATGCAGCTCAAACCACGCCATAACTGTGTAGCCTACCTCTCTAAATCAGCCTTTTAGAACAAATTCGATGACGCCATCGATCTGATGGTTGAATCCCCATACAAAACGGCCTTTCTTCTGAATCCAATCATACACGCCAAATCCCTGATACAATTTTGGACAAACGTCACCCTCATAACTGGTGAGAAAGATGCCGAGGTCACTCTCCAGTCGTTTATCAACCAAAAGAAGGTGGTCGTCACTTCTGAAATCATTCGACGAACCCTAAATCTGAATGATGCCACCTTCGTCACTGAATATCCTAAGGGCACAACCGACTTATGTTTTGCCCATTATGGATACGAAGGTGACCTAAGTGCTACCACCATTCTGAAAAAGCACTTTTGTGACTCTGAACGCCTGATCTTTCACATGGTAAATGTCTGCCTTGCCCCCAAATCATCTTCATGGGATCAAATGTCATCAAGGTGGCAGCAGGTATTCTACTCTATCCTTGAGCAACAAAATCTAAATTTTTCTGAAATTATCTTTTTGGAATTAAAAGATATGGCTTCAAAACCTGTGGCTAACAGATGGATATTATAACCAAGGTTTCTCATGGCCATTATTGTAAAACAATTAAAAGCTGAGGGCCTTGTTGGCCTAGGAGTCCCTGCTCTGGCTGTTTTGCCTGAAGTATACTCCAGACACAACTCAGACACACACCTAAAAGAGGCTGCCAAGCTGCTAAAACCCAAGCAGCGGGAACCCACCGGCTCATCCTCCAAACCCAAAGCCCCCTCCAAGCCAAAACATAAAAAGCCCAAAAAGGCTACTCAGGGAGATGAGTCCCCTGAGGATGCCCCTGCACCACCAAGGCAGGAAGTAACTACCGGTAGTAATACCCCAGTAGTTACCAAGACTCTACCAGCCACAACCTCTCAGGTATACTCTCAACAGGATCCTGAAGCAACCACTACTGGGGTAGCCACATTTCTGGAACCTCTCTCACTTGAGAAGGTTACCATTGAAGAGCACCACTCTCCACAGGTGCAATCTGTTTCTCCCTTATCTCCCATTGCAACCACCCCACAAAGTCCAACACTTATAACTGCAAAAAGTGCTGACTCAACTTAACACTCCACCCTCTCCCTAGGCACCTATCATAACTGGGAAAACCTCAGCCACTGAGATGGAGGATCATAGTGTTGCTGAGAACCCACAGCACAGGGATTACAAAGTTCTATCTCCCTGTGTGGAAGAGGAGATAAGAACATCTGGTGAGGCTGCCACTTCTTCTGCTTCAGCACATGAACAGAATGAAGTTGGTATCATCTCTAAGTCCTTGCCAGAGGCAACTGCTGATGAAGGATTTCATCCTGAGGCAGGAAGTCCCCAGTTCCAAGACAAAGGGGCACATGTGACTACTGATCCACACTCAGCACATGTTCATCCTGATATAATCAGGAGGTCAGGTGATTCAGCTAACACTGATGATGACCTGGGCTTCTTCTATGATGTCTTAGCCCTTAACACTATTCTTGAGGATGAGGTGAGTAGACTAAAAGAACTACTTGCCAAAATGTCTCAAGAATCAAGTCCATCTGCCATAATTCACCCACAGATGGCACCTTCTTCTGAAGGTATCCCATACATTGAGCCACTCCAAACTACTCAGCCCCAGCCTCTGCTTCTGGCACCATTTCTCAGGGCTAGAACCCCTCTGAGCAAATGGTTGCTACCTTTAAATCTTCCTTGCCTCTCATCACTCCCGTAATCACTGGTATTGTGCATCAATCCCTTAATGAGAGGCTTTCCACAAATATACAAACCTTGGTTGATGATGTAGTTACTAAAGGGCTTTCTGACATTCAAACCCTTGCAACCAATGCAACCAAAAAGGGGGAGTCTAAGTCAGTGAAAGCAATCAAAAGGAAGAGAGTTGAAGAAGAAAAGGAGAAAGAGGTTGAGAAGGAGGTGGAAAAGGAGAAGGAGATGAATAAGGAGATGGAGAAGGGAAAGGATATTGAGAATGTGACAGAAAAAGAAAAGGACTTTTATGTTACATATAAGAAGAGGAAGGGTGAAAGTGAGAAAACTCCTCTTGAAAAGTAGCTAGCAGACATGGTCAAGGAAGCTGATGACCAACATAGTAGATCAATGGATAAAATCATTGATCAGCTGTTTAGGCAAGGCTTTGACACTGCTAAGCTCGATTCTGAGATCAGGAAATTAGAGACACAAGAGATTGAACACCGATGGTCTGGCTATAGTGAGAAGGAGAAGGAAAGACTTGAAGCTATGGCCAGATTCATTTCGAAGTATCTGGGGAGGACAATCCTTGAGGTCAAATCATGGTCCAGGGACAGCATCTTGGAGATAACCAACAAGATCTGTTCGTCTGAAGTATTCACTAAGGGGTTGATCATAGAAGCCCTGAAAGAAGCTGGTGCTGGGAGAAGGACTGATCTAGCTAAGTGCTCCAAAACTTTTCTTACTACAAAGATGCTAGAACAGCCTGTGCAATCTCCCACACCAAAACAACTAACATCACAACCCATAAAACCAACTCCCTTACCCAAGAAACCAACAGTCGATGATGCACCAAAGAAGAGGAAGAGAAGAGTGTTGAGGCTTGAAGAAGAAGAAGAAGAAGATGATGATGAGGAGGAGGACAGGCTGCCCATTTCAGCTGTCATTAAATTGCCTGAGGCCAAGAGTCAACCAACAACAATCACTCCTACCATCCAGATGCAAACTATGAAGATAAAACATGAAGAAGAAGAGTTACACAAACAACATGATGAGCAGTTGTTAAGCTTGGTTGACAAATATTTTCCTCACACTTCATCGATTCTATCAATAAGGAAACATGCTCAGAGGCAATATGCTCTCAGGTTCAACTTTCAATATCAGAAGGAGAGAGTAAGAATCTGGCCTGATCCCAGGGTGAGTCATAGAATTCACAAGAAGAACATTCCTCATTGAAGACTTCAAGAGAGCCTATAAAGCCAATCTTCCCCCACAAAAGCTGTTAGAAAACAAAATGGTGAAAAAGGGGCTAATTTACAAGAGGCTTGAAGAAGTTAGACATAATGAGCTCTAGTTGTTGCTAGAGGGTTATCACCCTGATGAATTTGCTTACAGAGAAATAACAACTGTGGAGTTAAGAAATGGAAAACAGGTCAGGTATCTATCTGAGTATTATGGGCCTGAGTTCTTCTTTGAAGGAGGAGCTGAAGAACTCACACAAGAAGAACAAATTGTCTTCTTAGAGGCCTATGTGAGAGAGTCTTACAGACTCATAGTAGGGAAGTAGGTTTCATGGATGGGGTAATAACTCTGTGTCCAGTTCCCCAAGACAGAGTTCCCATCCATCCTTTGCCAATCAGATCTACTGAAACCTCTTCCCAGGCTTGAGCTTATATTGATTCTTTCTGAGCTGATCTATAAGAAAAAGACAACTTTTTTGCCAAATAAGTGGGACTCAAATAATCTTAAAGGTTTTGGCTGCATTGGTTCAGGGGGTGTTTGTTGGACCAAAAGAACCAATAAGCCAGATCAGAAAAACCTTTAAGTCCCACAGACATCATAACAACTGAAGAAGACTACATCAACTGAAGAAAAAGTCTGAAGACTTGTACTGAAGACATCAGCTGAAGATCAAGTACTGAAGACAAAGTCTAAAGTATCCACTGAAGACAAAGTCTGAAGACTTGTACTGAAGACATCAGCTGAAGATCAAGTACTGAAGACAAAGTCTGAAGTATCTACTGAAGACAAAGTCTAAAGACTTGTACTGAAGATATCAGCTGAAGTATCTACTGAAGACAAAGTCTGAAGTTCATCTACTGAAGACAAAGTCTGAAGTTCAAGTTTTCAGTAGTTGTCACAACAGCTGAAGTAGTACTCTTCAGTAGTTGTGATGGTTTTATTTCAGTAGTTTTATTTTATAGTTTTAGTAGTTTGTTTTTCAGCAGTTTACTTAATGTAAAACGTCTGAAGAGTATGTTCTTCAGACGTTGTAGTTTTAGTAGTTATAGTAGTAGTACACTTAGCTTTTATTGTAAGAAGATGTCAGCTATTGTAGACATCTTCAGTAGTTATGTTTAGTTTCAGTTGTTTGTATAACGGTTAGATGTCACTATCAAATGACATCAGCTGACGTCATCTTTTCCTATAAAAGAAAAGATGACCTAATTGTAACGTGCCGAAGCGTGTGTTGAATGAAAACATTCCTTTTGCAGAAATACTTTCTCTTTCTCTAACCGTACTGTTTCATTGAAATATCATTTGTGTTCTTGCTTAATTTAGTCTAATTCTTATACTCTTCCACTGCAAATCCTAATCTAATTGATCAAACTAGATCTGAGATCCTTTCAGCTATGGTTTTTGCCTTGAAGATTTAGCGTCACTACTTATATGGGACGAATTGCATAATCTTCACTGACCACAAGAGCTTGAAGTACTTCTTTGAGCAGAAAGATTTGAACATGAGGCAGAGACGTTGGTTGGAGCTCATAAAGTATTATGATTGCGAGATCCATTACCATCCGGGCAAGGCCAATATGGTGGCGGACGCCCTTAGTCGAAAGGAAGGACCCTAACCAATTCGGGTGAAGGCTTATCAGTTGATTATAACCTCTGACGTGATGACGCAGGTCAAGGAATTTCAAGACGAGGCTTTGAAAGAAGATCGTCTTAACTCTGAAAGGATGAAAAGTCTAGTCACAGAGTTGGGTGAAAACACTCTCGGTGTTAGAGCCCGGTATGGGCGAATGTGGATTCCTCGATACGGGGGTTTATGTGGAAAGATCATGGATGAAGATCATAAGACTCAATATTCCATTCATCTCGGTGCTACCAAGATGTATCATGATATGAAGAAGTATTATTGCTGGCCGGTATGAAGCATGACGTAGCGGAATACGTGAGTAAGTGCCTTAATTGTTTGCAAGTGAAGGCGGAGCATCAGAAACCGTACGGGAAAATCCAACCTTTAGATATACCCGAGTAGAAGTGGGAGCATATCACCATGGAATTTATTACGAAGTTACCGCGTATCCCGAGAGGGTATGATGCTATATGGGTGATAGTTGATCATTTGACGAAGAGTGCTCACTTCCTACCGATCCGCGAGACATATTCCTCCGAGAGATTAGTGGATTTATTCATCAAGGAGATTGTAGCTCGTCATGGCGTACCGGTGTCTATTGTATCTGATCGTGCCACTCGGTTTACATCAAAGTTTTGGAAGAAATTCCACGATGCGATGAGGACGAGACAACACATCAACACGGCTTATCATCCTCAGACGGACGGTCAGTCTGAGCGGACAATCCAGACACTCGAGGACATGATTCGAGCATGCGTGATCGATTTTAGAGGAAGTTGGGATGACCATTTGCTGTTAGCAGAATTCTCGCACAACAACAGTTATCATGCCAGCATTGGCGTGCCACCATACGAGATGCTATATGGTAGGAGATGTAGGACACCCGTTTATTGGGGTCATATTAGTCAGAAGGAGTTGGGAAGTATTGAGGTGATTGAAGCTACGACTGAGAAACTAGAAAAGATCAAAGCCTTTATGAAGGCAGCAAAGGATAGACAGAAGTCGTATGCTGATAAGAGACGTAGACCAATTGAGTTTCAGGTGGGTGACAGGGTTATGCTAAAAGTCTCACCTTAGAAGGGTATCATTCGGTTTAGGAAGCGGGGCAAGTTAAGCCCAAGATACATAGGGCCTTTTCGAATCATTGCTCGATTAGGAGAGGTGGCCTATAGGTTGGAACTACCCGATGAGTTAAGTGGAATTCACCCAACATTCCATGTATCTCATCTGCGAAAGTGTTTAGCAGACGAGGATATGGTTGTACCACAGGAAGATATCGAAGTAGAGGAACGGCTCAATTATGTGGAGCAACCAGTGGCGATCATTGATCGAAAGGAGAAAAGGTTAAGGAATAAAGTGGTTCCTCTTGTGCATGTGCAGTGGAAGCACAAGAAGGGATCCGAGTCTACGTGGGAGACTGAAGAAGAGATGAGGCAGCATTACCCTCATCTGTTTGAGGAATAACAGGTTTCGAGGACGAAACCTATATAAGGGGGGTGGACTTGTAACACCCGAATATTTTTATAGACGAGAAAGAAAAAATAAACGTGAATAAAAGAAGGAAATGTAATTTAACCCAAGTAGAGGGGTTAAAAGTGTCAAAAGGACAAAAAGAATAAAAAGTTGGTGCATAAAGGAGATATGGCCGCCCATAATCTCTTGCACACTTCATATCATTCGGTTTTAGAGAGAGAAAGAGCAGAGAATTCGGATTCTAGAGAGAAGAAGAAGAAGAATTCGAAATTTAAGGTAAGACTTTGTTTTTTAAAGATATTCTTGGCTCGACTTAGCCTCAGTTACATGCTTACATGTGTTTGTATGTTCGGTTGTGTGTTTTTGGTGGGTTTTTAGGCGTTTGAACTCATAGCATTCGGGTTTTGAGGAAGTCATACACGAAAGATGCATAGGTGAGTTTCTAGGACCCCTTTTTAACATGTTTTTAACTGATTTGGGGCTGGAAATGCATGTAAACATGTTTTTCATAAAAATGGGTTTTGTACCCGTATGTATATGTACGAATGTGTATGTGGGTGGATATAAATTTGAGTTTGAATTGTAGATATGCTCATATTATGATGCTTAGAATGTTAGTACTAAACTTAGATCAGGATATATGTTGGATTGGGACAGAATTATGTTGAATAGGTGCAAGTTGGTTGCCCATGCGCCTAAACAGTGGCCCATGCGCCCAACGGTCAAAAACTGCCCAAGTGCGCCCAACCGTCCCAAGTCCATATGCCTGAATAGTGCCCAACCGCCTAAGTGACCATGCGCCTAAGTCAGGCCCATGCGCCTGAATAGTGTCCAAGCGCCCAAAGGCCCATGCGCCTAAGTGTTAATAATTTAAGTGTAAGTTCAAGCGCCCACATAGTATCAAAATGCCTAAACAGGGCAGAAACGCCCAAACAGTTCCCATGCGCCCAAAACACTAATAAAATATTTTGAAATTTTTAGGAATACCAGAATTTGTAGGGTTTGACCTAATTTGACCCATGGACTATGATTACTCATTTTAATCATGATTATGGGATGGTTTAGGTTATTGTATGTATGATTGATGTATGGTATGGATAATGTGTTATCTTTTAATAGTATTCAAACGTATTTATATTATATTATAAAATATGTTAAATATTATGTTATTACTTTACGTAACATGACAAATGAATGAAAGAACGTAAGGAATAACGTAACGAAGTGAAAGATAACAAAGATGAGATGTAAAACGTAATGAATGAAAGAATGGCTTGCAAACAAATAGAAAGGAGGTGCACGACCACGTTGTCATTAGCTCAACTGTGATGCGGGTTAGCTACCCCAAAGGATGCACACAGGGTCAATCATTGAGATTGACAAAACCTTTGGTATGCCCTAGGTGACTGGGTCAGCTTCGTGCACAATGTTCATGATTTAATTACCACAGGCTCAGCACAGCTTCGTGCACAATGTTTAGGGTATTGCCAATTGCTTTGAATGAATAGGAGAGATGACTTGCCCTAGGTGACTGGGTCAGCTTCGTGCACAATGTCCGTGGTTTAATTACCACAGGCCCAGCATCAGTTTCATGCACAATGTTCGGGGTATTATTCATCGATCCGTATGAAAGTAAAAGAATGACGTAACGTACGAAAGAAAGTAAGAAAGTAAAAGAATGATGTAAAGTACATTACGAAAGTATGAAAACGAAAGTAAGAGATAATGTAAAGAATGAAACGAAAGAATGTATACGAAAGAGAACGTTAATGAAAAGCATGAAATAAAAGTAAGTATATGTAAGTGAATGCTAATGAAAAGAATGGTATGAAGGTATGAATATGATAATGAAAGATAACGACTGATAATGGAAGATAATAACGATATTATCTATTTGTACGTATGATGCATGATCGCGTATGAAATTTAAGAAGGGTTTTAATGAAAGTAAAGTATTTTATATTTTTATAGAACTAGAACTCACTCAGCAACACTAACTTTTATGTATTTTTCAGTTGGCAGGTAAGAGTTGCTAAGGATGGCACGGGGCAGCTACTTAGCTTATTTTGGATGGCATCCATTTAATATTACGATAATGTTTTTGTGATGTAATGCAACAATTGATGTTTTGTAATGTAACAATGATGTATTACTTTGCAAAAGCAATTATAATTGTATGAAATGGTTTTAATTAATTTTCGTTGCGATGTTTTCAATAAATGTATGGTTTATGTGCGATGAAATGGTTTATGTTTTCTTTTTATTACAGGTGGAAAATCATATGTTGTTATACCTTACAAATCTATATATTAATCAACTATAATGTAGATAATATAATATTAATATGTTGCATGTGCATTAAAAAATATATATATCGCTTAACCAGTAAACATTTCTCAAGAAACAACTCAGCACTGCATTATCAAATTAAACATATCATATCAATACGTTATCTAAGTTATATTATTTTATTTTTTAAGAACTTATTTAATGGTTATGTTATAATCTCTATAGTGGTTACTCTACTGTCCAATATTAATTATACTGTTATTATTTCATAAACAAGGTATTTTATAACTTTCCAATGAGCAACGATCAAGAAAAATATCCCTACGATTTTATGTCCTCAAGCGCATCTAATTCTGCTATAAAGTGAAAAAATTATAATAGACGATACTATTTGCAAAAGGAGAGTGGGAAAACATTAAAAGTAATGAATGGAAGCACGCCTCATGTCAATTCATCGGATCAATTGGTAATAATAACTCATGACAAAGGATGTCTCTAAGTACTTTACAAAATAATAGCAGTCACGTAGCATGACCAAGGAACGAGAGTAGATGTTGTCATCCAATTGTTAGGCAAATTCCACCGAGCACAGTCCAGTCTCAACCGCCCCTGCAACATCGTAACGCAAAATAGGATCCATATGGTTATGTTTTTGCTAGTATGCCTAGGGATTCTCTCAGTTTAAAAGGACAGAGTCCTTGTCTGTCTTGCGGAGCAAAAAGATTTCAATCCGAATTTCTAACATTTTGTTGCATGCTTAGCAAAATTAGCACCTTTTGAAATACCAGCTGCATTGTACCTATTATTCACGTCGCAAGATGATATCAGAAAGATGTTTAGGACTAACATACGAGCGTCTAAGACAAATTTATATTTCGCCTCAATGGGTGTATCTTTGGATGATATGCTAACCAATATGAGAGATGGTGTATATACGTTTTGTGCACATAAGGGTATTTATCGTAAGATCAACCAGTTGGTTTCAAGAGATGGAATACCAAGGTACTTACAGTTGTATTTTTATAATCTTGATACTGAGTTATAGCATAGACTTCAATGGCCTAACCTTGATAAGAATATAACTGAGACGTTAACCAAAGTTCTGTCTACAAACCCTAATGTCAAGACATTTAGAAGTCTTGCAAAGCTGGGTCCTCTAGACAACTATAAGTCACTCTTAACGCTTCAGATGAACTTGGCCAGAGGGTATACAACTGACGAACCACATCTTTAAAAAAAATTAGTACTTTATTTTATAGTTTAAATAGTAATAATATATCATATCAATGACACTTAATTATATACTTGTTTACATAGGTTGTTGGTATTTGGGTTAAAGGAAATGATAATATCACTACCTATAAAAGAAGTATTGTAGTCTATGGTAGGTCTGAATACAATCAAACTATTCAGCCGTACTTTAGATGTTACGATCCATTATGTTATCCTTTGTTTTTCCCAAATGGTGAGCCGAGATGGCATCCTAACATACCACGAGTAGGGGTATCGATTAACAAAATTTGTAATGATAACGAACCAGTGAATGATGAAGTTGGAGGTACCATTTTCTTAAATGCCTTTTAAAGCATCAAACGTTTCACATTACGGGCATGCACACTTTCCAGCAATATAACGTAATGTACTATTTCTCTTTTCATACAGAGGTAAACCACAAAGTAATAAAAGTATCGTGGCGATGCGAGAGTACTACTGCTACAGGTTTCAAATTCGGTCATACGATAATGTACTTTTCCTTGGTGGACGATTGTTACAACAATTTGTGGTGGATGTATACATAAAGCTTGAGACATCAAGATTATAGTCTTGTGAACACAACCAAGCTAGGATAAGGGATGATTTGTACCAAGGGATTGTGTCCATGCTGGAGAAGTTCATCCAAATAGAATCGGACAACGAATCGTCTTGCCTGCATCTTTTATCGGAGGACCTCGTGATATGCGCCGTCGTTTTCTAGACACCATGGCTTTAGTTTAGGATGACAAAAACTAGATCTATTCCTTACAATGATGTGTAATCCTCAGTGGCCTGAGATATGTGACAATTTAATGGTTGGTCAAACCGTATAAGATCATCCTGATCTTGTGGCTAGGGTGTTTTGTGCTAGACTCGAGCATCTTAAGGAAGTTCTTTTCAAAAAACATATACTAGGTGAGGTTAAGGCTTACGTTTACGTCATCGAGTTTCAGAAGCGTCGTTCGCCACATGCATATTTTCTCCTTATCATGCATGGGCAACATAAAATCAATAATCCAGACCATTACGATAAATTGGTTTGTGCGGAGATTCCAGACAGACTAATATACCCAACACTGCATGAGATAGTTGTGAAGCACATGATTCATGGTCCTTGCAGGGTTTTACGGAAAAATAGTCCATGTATACAGGGTGATCCACCGGTTTGTCAATTTCATTATCCTAGACAATTTAACGACCTAACAACATAAGGAGAAGATTCATATCCTATATACAAAAGAAGAAACAATGGAATAAATGTTGATGTACGAGGAATAATTCTTGATAAGAGATGGGTTGTCCCATATAACCCAAGACTTTTGATGATGTTCAACTGCCATATGAATGTCGAGGTCTGCTCAAGTATAAAGTCGGTGAAATATCTTTTCAGATATGTTTACAAAGGACATGACAAATAGGTTATCCAAATCGATGAAGCTGAACCAGGTGATGCTATTAATGAGATAGAAAGATACCAGGATGCACGTTATG
This sequence comes from Flaveria floridana, assembly GCA_018326465.1. Lineage (NCBI taxonomy): Eukaryota > Viridiplantae > Streptophyta > Magnoliopsida > Asterales > Asteraceae > Flaveria > Flaveria floridana. Next base: position 11,772 of record BJCO01742312.1, read on the forward strand.
TATCACCACCATAGGCTATGTGGCGTATCTTCTCATTCTCACTTTCTCACATCCATCCCGTAGTCTTGGCCTTACAGCTTTATCTCCCTAATAAATGGTTAGATTTAGAGCGGATGATATCATGTCTGAAATTGTTAATAGGGAAAGAGATAAGAGAACCATGCTTACCGCGTTTTTCGATACAAATAGATTGGATGTAATAGCAAGACGGTTTTATATAAAGATTTCCTAAAACACTTTACATGGAATTCTACCACCCAAAGTTTGAATCATCATATAGCTAGGCCACAAAGAGGTCATATTGTTTCTGCTAATCCAACTGAAGGGGAGAGGTACTACTTACGACTACTGTTGTCAAATATCAAAGCACCTACTTGTTAGTCCAGGAGCACTTGAATCAATCAAACAACAATAAAGATTTGGATCAAACACATAAAATATGATGAACAAAGATGAACATCAAGAACAACTCAAAAACCCTTGTTTGATTCAAAATTTGATTACAAAATAATCTGAAAGTGGAAACCCTAATCACTAGCTCATTCAAGCTCAAAACCCTAATTGCCATACTTTACTATTTATAGTAAATGACAATTTACTAATAACACTTAGGACCCTAAACTATGACAATTAGAAATTACAAATAAAACCCAAAATGTCTAAAAACAATATTAAATATATTTTATCGACACAAAATATATTTATTAACAATAAACATCCTAGACGAATATATCTTCAACGTCTTGTCTCTAATCTTCGTCCCGAACGTGACGTTTGACTTTTGTTGACTTTGACCGTGACGTTGACTTTTGTTGACTTTGACTGTGTTGATAATATTAGACTATCTTTCAGACCCAACAATATTCCCCCTTAGTCTACTATTATCAACGTCTTTCATCGTGATCAGCATCGATAAGTCAACTGAACTTGATCT
>BJCO01742386.1:0-11803 GCA_018326465.1 Flaveria floridana
GAATAAAGTAGACAGCAGTATCATGATTTCAATTAAAATATATGCTTAAGGATGTCTGGATTTACGCAATCATTTTGACCTGCACGAAAACTGAGTCCCGATAAAAATTGGATTGAGAATTGATCTTTCACCCACCATGATACAAATCATTTAAGCCATATCTTTGAGCCATGATTAGTGTATTTATGTGTCTTGTGTTTGTGCTAATCTCCTCTGCTGTACGGTAGTACTGACCTTGAGTGATGATCTCCTTTGCTGTACGGTAGTACTGACCTAGAGCTCTCATCGGCATATGATTAAATGGTCATCTCCTTTGTTATACGTGCGTATAGACCTGGAGCTCTCATCATTTTAATCTAAGTTGTGTCAAATCATCTAAATGATGAATTCATTACAGAATGCAATATTCTGTTGATAATCACTTACACACTCATGCACAAGCCTTGTTCTATAAAGATTATAACAAAATTCAAGAAATCCTGAGGTTGGGTGAGGGTTTTTACCAAATGATTGTGGGGTCCTAGCATTCTAAAGTGCTTAATCGAACTTAACAAATCATCTGATGCTTATTGAAAAAGATAGGGCGTGGGTTTAAGTGGACAAACATATAAGCAATCGTTATTAATCTGTTTGAAAATTTTAAAATCTTTCAAAGACTGTGATTAGATTCAGTTATCAGTTGGATCTTATTGCTGGTCGATGATTAAATTCATCTTTGTGCTAAAGTATATCTTGAGGATGTGATCTCATGATCGATCCAGTTCTCGGTAATTATAAAAAATAATAATATACAAATATAAAAAAAATATAAAAAGTATACATAAAATAAAATTAAAAAAATTATTATAATAAATTTTCATTTCAATATTAATTTAGGTCTTCCATATTATGTTGTTACAATTTTATCATTTTTCATGCATTTCACAGAAATTGCGTACAAACGAACACGGGTTCGCTTGTTTTTCAGACACAGATAAACACGAGTTTATTTTGTTAAAATGAAATGATCTAATTAGAAATGTCGAGATTGTGTTTGTGAATGTGTTTCAGATTTTTGCTGTAAGTGATGGCCGATCATCGGTTGCGCAATGTACCTGATCAGAGAAACTGTTCCTCAAGTTTGCAGAAGATATCGAGTTAGGAATTCTCCTCCTACATCTTCTGAAGCACTCGAGATTAGAGAGTTAGGAAATATTTTAAATATCTTCACAAACGATGCACTGGAAAAGGGGGAGCATATAAATAGGGGGAGCATATAAATAGGGGGAGCTTATGAGATGAATAATCTTTCTCATCAGATTCAGAAAACTTCAATTAGAAGATCTTTCTTCTGTTGACTTCTCGGTGCTGATTTTGTTTGAAAACGTTGATAATGATGGACTAAGGGGGAGTATTGTTGGAGCTGTAAAAGATAGTCTATATTATCAACATAGTGAAAGTCAACAAAAGTCAACATCACGGTCAAAGTCAACAAAAGTCAAACCCGACACGTTCGAGACGTGGAACCGAGACAAGACGTTGAAGATTTAAATGACTAGGAGTTTTATTGTAATAAATATATTTTGTGTGAACAAAATTTATTTTATCTTGCTTTTAGTCATTTTTTTATGCTTAATATGTAATTTTGTATTAGTTAGCCTAAGTCTAGGGGGTCAAGTGCAATTAGTGAATATTAGTCTAGACTATAAATATGTTAATTGTTATTAGTGTTGGTTAATGGTTGAATGACCAATAGATTGAGTGATTATTTGTAAACACATATTTTGCAATCTAATTGAAGTTCAAAGGGGTTTTGATTGTGATTATCATATTTTGATCTAATTCTTCATGATTTGATTCAAGTGTGTTTATCCTGGAGTAACAGTATGCTTATATGATATATGCACTATAATTTGGTTGATATCGTTATCGAGCCGGGTTTTTTTTTGAAACGGTCTCTCTGTCTCCTAAGATATATGAAAGACTGACCATCATCTAGCCCCAGAACTTACTTTGAGTGGGACATACTAGATATGTTTGTTTGTTTGTATGTAGTCCAATAATTTTAAAGTTTATGTAGTCTAATAAACATCAAAGTGTAATTATGTTTATTTCAAATAAATTAGGGTTCAACTCCTATTCTGCAAAAAATATTGTTAATTTTAATACTAGATTTTGAGGGTGTGTAAGTTCACCATCAGCAAAATTTAGAGTACTTTAATGACAATTTTAGAAAATGTATTTTAATAATAGTTAACTTTAAAGTCGGCGTAAATTTTAAACTTTTAATCCCAACTCAAGTACTAAATTGTAATTGTTAAATTTGTCTAAAGATAAGACATTCTGGTGGTAAAGACGTCCCGTTAATACTTCAAATTCTTCTAGATAAAAATATAAATGATTAATATCAGTACTAGATTAGAAGTTGTTCTAATATAAAAGTAAATTAAAAATATTTTTGGGCTTCTTATACCGATCGCACTGGGAGCACAACTAGATATAATTGACCAACACAAACTTTCAAACTATTCCATACCAAGGACTACTTGTACAAAGCTCATAGTTAACAATCACTGAACAACAAACAACCGATGGCATCGCGTGATTATTTACAATCAAGACTCGGAACATTTTATTATATAACTTCATCCGAGGAACAACAAATACAATGGTCTGTCATAGACGCGATGTTTTGTGCAACTACTGTGGATTTGGAGGACGACTGTTAGCAGCCGAGACTCGTGACCCCCATTCCAGTAGTTCTTTGCTCGTGTCATCTTTGTGCACAAATACTTCTATAAAGCATAGTGAATCCTTCTGTGCTCCTGTTGCTGTTGCAATGGCTTCCACAAGCTCTTCTTCTGTTCGAACCTGTTAAAACGGTTTATATAACAGAACAGTTATAAATAAAGCGCTAGATCAAAACTAATATTCATGAATGGTTAGATATTTAACCTTGCAAGTCCAACATTTGCCTTCACCGTTGTGGATGGCATTGACAAGACCAGTGTAGTCCCAGTTCTTGATGACATTATACGGACCATCATGGATTTCTACCTCGATTGTGTAACCTCCGTTGTTGATTAGGAATATGATGGTGTTTTGTTCACATCGAATCATAGTTGAAATATCTTGTGCTGTTACCTGGTTCAAAAAGAACAACTGGGTTAAAAGATCAAGATTCAAGGTTCTATTTCTTGAAATTTATAGCCCATTTGCAAAAAGCATGTGGTTTTCAATGCTTTCCGGATATAGTTTACAACCCATTTGCCCAAAAGCATGTCGTTTCCATTGCTTTCCATATTAAGTTTTAGCCCGTTTTGCCCAAAGCAGTAGGTTAATCTTGATGGGTCAAATTAGGGTCACAGGTCGGCAATCATGGATTGAACGGGTCAACATCAGTTTAAGGGTTTAGTTAGAGCAAATTATGTTGTTTTTGTTTCTGTTAGTGGTCTAAAATTTATAGTTTATTTTCCCCAAACATGCCGTTTTCAATGTTATGAGTAGTTTAATACTATGACTGGTACTTTTGTTTTGGTTTTTCTTATATACACTTTATCCTATTTGTATGTTTATACTGTATGTGTAAGATAAAGGGATTTTTTACTCTGCTATTTAGTGAGATTACGCTAGGTATGTTTGTTTGTTTAGTCTATTAAGGCGTTAACAAACGGAAGAAGAGCATTGTAACTGACCTGGAAACTACCATCACCAATACAAGCTATCACGCGTTTGTTTTTAGCTGCTTGAGCATAACCAAGAGTCGCACCAACAGACCATCCGATTGATCCATATTGCATCTGAAATTCATAACTAAACCAAAATTTATAGTATATTAATTACATAACATATATTATAACTAATAAAAGAGAGAATGCTTGTTACATAATAATAAAAGAACTCTTCTTACCCGCAATTTTCAGGGAGGCGTAACTTTTGACAGTTGAACCATGAATCACCAGTCTCTGCAATTACCGCGGTATCTCCGCTTAGCATTTCCTGTTGATGAAACAAACAAAACTTAATCAATGAGAAAAAACAGAAAAATGGAGATTTCTGATGAAAAAAAGTCATACTTGAATGTGTTTGAAGAGGATGTTGACACGAAGAGGTTCATCTTTCTCATATTTCAGAGGCACGCCACTAGGTACATAGATTCTACGATAATTTTCCAACGCTGTGCTGTTTTTCTTCATCTTTTTAGCCAATGCACTCAAGAAATCAGCCATAAAAACCCAACCGAAAGAAGGACCATGACCAACTGTCACACGGTTAGGCTGCACATTGATCAGTTTTTCTTTCTTAATCAACAACGAGTAACCCACCGAGCTATAGTCATTAAATATGGGCCCAACAAAGATATAAGCATCCGCTGATTCGACTATCTCCCCAACAAAATTGGTGCTAACTGCGCCCCAATATGTCCCAATAAAGTTCGGGTGGCACTCAGGTACCAATCCTTTGGCTGAAGGCATTATAGCTATTGGATATCCTGAAGCATCTGCAAATTCCACAAAAGCTTTTTGAGCCTTTGCAACCCTTAACTTGCAGCCCGCTACAATCACGGGTTTTACAGCTTTGTTCAGTAGCTTGGCTGTCTCTTCCACTGCTGCTTCAAGTCCTAATGGATTGCTTGTTCTGCAAGTAACGTGATAGATCGTAAGTGTTGAAGATTAAACAATTATAAATGAAGTGTTGTAAGTTTTACGACTTACATTGGCGGAAGAAAGAATGGTACAGGCTCGCGTGCGAATGTAGGATGAGAAATTCCAGGTAAATTACAACTTATACTGATGTAAACTGGTTTGCTTTCTTTTAAAGCAGTAGAAATTGCACTGTCTATCTGTTCATGTGCATCTTCCAAGTTGTTCACTATTGCCTGTTAAATTATGTCACACATCAACTCTTGATGTAAAACTCATGTTAAACATTTAGGAAATTTCTAAAAACACACAAATAACATTCTATACACACACCACTAACACATTTTATCGCCCTCGTGAGGGTTTTCCGTTATACAGATTTATAATATGTTTAACTCATTGTACACATCACCCTAAGCTTTGGTTCAAACTCCGCCACCACCACCACTGACACAGGCCATATGGGTCATATAACCTTTTTTTTTGCCATCTATACCAACTGTATGACCACTGCAACTGGTGTATCTATAACAACACCCTATATAAAGATCGAAACACGAACTAAATTCACCAGATCAACTGTTAAATCACTAACTAAACCCTTAAACCTGCTAATCAAACACAATTCATCAACTCAAAAACCAACGATCAAAGAAACAATCACTCACCTGAGCACAAGTAACCGTACGAAAACACTGCAACTCCTGCGTAAAATCGGGCAACCCGATTGTATGATGAAGGATCCGATTCGTCCCGTAGTCATTCGAATTGGGTCCTCCAACAATACAAATCACCGGCAAACTCTCACTATACGCACCAGCGATCGCGTTGATCACACTCAAGCCACCAACAGTGAACGTCACAACACACGCGCCGACCCCTTTGGCTCGAGCGTAGCCATCGGCTGCGTAGCCGGCGTTCAGCTCGTTGCAGCAGCCGATGAGGTTGAGCCCCGGCTCGGCGATCAAGTGGTCGAGTAGAGTTAGGTTGAAGTCGCCGGGGACGGAGAAGACGTCGTTCACGCCGAGCTGGACTAGCCGGCGCGCCAGATGCGCGCCGAGGGTGCCGGAGGATGGTGACACGGTGGTTGAAGGCGGCGGCGCCGTCGTGTTGACTACATGATTGACTTCCATTTTGGGATTTGATTGCAGATTATTGAAGTGAAACTGAAATTGGTTGTGAAGTAGTAAATTTGGTTTGTATGAGTCTTTATAAGGATTTTTCTGGTGGGATGAAGAAACAAAGGTTGTGGTTTTTGAAGTTTGGGACACTGTGGGCAGACAGTGGTCAAGGACTTTTGATGTTTTAGTCAAGAAAGAAGGTTGTAGGTTGTGGACTTATATTATTTTAAGACGCTATAAGAAGCGGTATGAGAGCACATTGAACGTGCTTTTGGAGTCCTAGAAGCTCGTTGGCGTACAATTCGATATCTTGGATGAGTTCAGGGCTGTAAAAGAATTGAATGTTTTGGGAATGGTTTGTGAATTGTTGATTGGAGTTTCATTTATTTTCGTTTCTTTTTGTAGATGAACGAACAAGAAAAAGTAAATTATGTTCGTTAAGTTAAATTAACAAACATGAATATAGGTTGTGTTTATTTATTTATGTTCATTAATATTTCATTGTTTATTTAAAGAATTTTTATTTTAACGGTTTTAATTTTAAAAATAATATAAAACTCTAGTTATGCTATATGTCTCCACTTTCCATCAGCGTCCCACATTTTATCATATTCAATTTGACTTTATGCTAAAATTTGACAAACTTATTAATTTATGTGTTAATTATGTTTATGATAATCATGTCAAGTTTGTTTGGATATATAAATATTTTAAGTTTGTGTTAAAGCTTGACAGGTTTCGTTTACGTTTATCAATATTTGTTTGCGTTCATTTGCCTTTATTTGTGTTCTTTTATGTTCGGTAAATGTTCGTGAGCAATTCATTTCATTAATGAATGAACACGAATAAAATCTCTCGTTTGTTAAAGTGTTCATGAGTAGTTCATTAACAACTTTATTTTCTTGATGTACAAACAAGGTCTTGTTTATATTCGTTCAATTTGTTTGCAGGCTTGCAGCCCTGGGCACACCCAATGTAGAATCAAAAGGATAATGTACACGTGTATTATATTACATGAACTATTACTCTCGAAGCATAAAGGCACCCGATTGATACTGCAATCAACCGGTGGGTCTTAATTGATGGCCTTTGGGAATTTGAATGTAAGACGATAATTAAGCAAGGAATCCTAATCGGCCTCATCGAATTGATCCCCTTCAACAGTTACACCATCACTGGCCATCGGTTGCACCAAGAACTCAATTCAATGCACTCTTCCCTTTAATTCGTCGCTGGTTACAACCCCATTCCCATTCATTTATGCTTGATCATCGATGCCCTCATTCATTGAATTCAGCCATTGTTACCATCGGTCGTAAGGGTCGTCGAAATGAACTGAGGAGATGATGGAAAACAGGGAAGAAGGTGAACAATCGCGTCTTACAAAAATCTCTAAAATTACTATTTTGCCCACATGTTTTCCATTATATAGTAGTAAAGATAAAAAGTTTATGAAAAAAGATGGTGCAATCTTATCTCCTAAACACGTACAAGGCCTTTAGAATGATGAATATGCTGATGAAGATATTATTATTTAATAGTTACGATCTATAGAAATATAACTAACAAAATATGCTACCATATATACTTATATAATAGTTACTTAAAGTTAAAACTAACAACTGTTTTCTAAGAAGTTACTGAATACGCATATGCTTACATGGATCCTATTAGCCACTAGAAATGGAGACGTGGAAATGTCTTCTCGAAAGGATGTGTTTACCATAATGGGACCAACAAGGATGCTTGGCGTCAGCATGATAAGCGCATGAGCGAAATAGTCAACAGGAGAGGAGGGATTAACATAATTTTGTTAGATTAGGGTTTCTAAGAACACCCTCGTCAACTATTAATATCAAGGGGATTTCATGTGTAATGGTGTTCCCTCCCACTATATGAAAAATGCTTATATCATATCAAAAACTTTTTGAGTTCAATACTTCGCCCTAGATGTGCTTTTCTCCATTTAAGGAAGAGTTTTATTAACTCTTTAGTTACAAACTTTAATTTCACATCATATGTTTGGGTCACCCTAGGTTGTATGAACCTATCGAAATTGTTTTATTATTTTATTCGGAACATCATTTCCAAAGATTTTTGGATGGGGAAAATTTATTCAATAGTACCATAATATTATTAAGAAATCAAGTCAATCCTCAAAATTAAATAAATTATTGATTTACATGAATTCTTTGAAAACGGTCTTTCTATCTCTCAAAATAGAGGAAATACTCGTCACCACCTACCCATCTCAGACCCTACTCTTAAATGGGATATACTGGGTATGTTTTTTTGTTTATTTGTTTATTGATTTGCACGAATTATATTCATATTTTCAATTCATAATATTCCATTTTAAAGATGTGTCTATCTTAGCTTTTATCTTGTGATTTCAAACATTCGACACTAGATACATCTACATAATTTATATTGTAGCATAATCTAATATCAGCTTCAATCAATCATTCTTTACCTGTAAAAAAGTTAAAAAAATTTAATATCCGCGATATGCTGTGAACAATATTTATAAGACTCAAATCATTTTCATAATCAAGCATAAGATATTAATTTAGATTAACCATAATAGATACATAGGATGAAATACACATCTAGATCATTCGTTGTATGCTAGTATTTGTTTGTTATCATATCGCACGTAGGACCATCAATGCCTAGGAAGTCGTAATTCTTTGGGCACTAAACCATTATAGTCATGCCTAGGCATAGGATCCTTTTTCAAGGTCTTACCCTTCACAAGTATATCATCTCTAATCAGACCACATGTACAATCTTAGTTCGATACTTGTATTTCATCAGCATGCCTTAGTAAATTAATATTCTAATGCTGGTTTTCATGGATAATGTTGAATCTTAAAGATTTATGAGTTTCATTTCAAAAGACAAACGTATTTATCTTTCAGTTAAGTGGAGTCTTAATTTGATGTTTTATTCAGGGAATATCACAACTGACTACTAGGATAAAAACATTCTACAGGTCTTTCGGGGGCTTCAAGTCATCGAGTGTCAAATGTAGGTTCACGAAAATAGTCGGAGAGGATCTATATGTGATTCTTAAGGTTAAGTATGTGTAAATCTTGATGTGAGTGTGTGAAAAATGAGTTGTGAACTCACCTATTTATAGGTGAGGTCAGCTAGCTAATTCGACATGCATCCATTGGGTGATGCGGCCCGCATCGCGTGTACCCTCTGCATGCGTGACAGTTGTCACACATGCATTGCTTCGAGCTACTTTTGTCTTGTGGCTAGCATCCATCTTTTAATGCGGTCCGCATCCTGCTCCACGTGTCAAAAGTTGCCCATTAGTCATCAACCACGTATCATCTTCAAATTGTTTCCTTGGTCAAGTCGATACACCCGCTCAACCCTAACGAGAAGCTACCCCCGAATCCCAAAAAATATTTTGGGTCCTAGGTTTGGTTTGGGGTTTTACATTTTAAGACTAAAAGTTAACTCTAAAAAGATTCAAATGAACATTTAGTAAAATTAATATTTAAGTTAATTTATTTTTAATAGAAAACTATAAATTACTACATGTTTTTAACAAGAAATATACGACGTTGCTTTATAGGATATGTGTTAATATAATTCAGCTTACCTACACGTTTTACAGCCGGAACAACTCCTCTAACACCTCAATAGGGTTGGCATAACAGATCTGACACGACATGATAGTACATGAATATGATAAGATATGAACATGACACGATAACTAATCGTTTAATTTTTTCAAGACACGACCACAAACTTGTTTAGAAACATGTCACATATTTAGTGAAATAAAAATTGACTGATGTCCGTCAAAGTCATTTATAATACATAATCTCTAACATTATAATCCTTTACATATTTGAAACAAAATTCCATAAAAAGTCTATTCTAACTTATATTGCGGTAGTCGTATTCGATTGAAGTGGTTGGACAAAGAAGAATGTTTTTAAAAATAGACTTTTTAAAAATTAATTTTTTTAAAACCACTAAACTTACTAATACAATGAACCTATTTAAAAGTTCAAAGTACTTTAGTAGTAATCTTTCTAAAAAAATCAAAGTTTTATCTAAAGCAAAATATTTAACCAATAACTTTTTATAAACAAAATTCTTTGAAAGAATATTTTATAATGGTTTTTTTAACATTTCAGATTCTTTATAAAAAGTAAAATTTTAAATGAGTTTTTATAAGATGAAAAAGTATTTATAAAAAGATAATATTTAAAAATCAGTTTTTAAACAATTGTTTTGATAATAATGGTATTTATTTATAAACATATTTTTTAGAATGAAATGTTTAAGAAATATTTTGTCTTAGGTACGTTTTATATAAATGATAAAATTTTGATTAACTAAAATATTTACTTATAAGTAATTAGAATCATATTTCATGTCAAAAATATTTTATATTTTCTAACTCTTCGTTACTAAATATTTTTTATCTTTTTATTCAAACAGTATAATAAATATGGTTCTAGCTTAATTCATAAATGAAAATTTTATTTATATAATATAGTATATGTTAAAAACCAAAGATTGTGGGTGTCACACGACTTTGGCTTTACCATGTAGAATGTGTTTTGCCCACACATAAAAGTGATATTGAAAAATAGATGAAAATATGCATAATGTAACAGTTTACTCGGAATATAGAAAAACAATTATGATATATTTAAAAAGAAATAAAACTATATTATAATACTTGGTTTTATAAAATTTAATCACAACATACGTACAGATCATAGATCATCATGCCATAACAGCATATTTGTAATTTTTAAAAACCGTTATGTTGTTAAGAAGAAAAGATTAATATATTATATTATCGATTTCGCATGAAACTTACATCTGTACATTAATAAAAACTAGTGTGTATTTATCCACGCCCGTTGCGCGTGTGATGAATCGGGCTCAGAAAAAACTTTCCGTTGTTGATAGCCTGAATGGTAGGCATGCCAAAACAACCGCTATCATCATTAGTTATCATCACAGCCCGATATAGTACCACATGTAATAATGAAACAAACAACTCAAATGAATATACGCTCAACCAAAGGATGCAACAGGTCAGGTGAGTTCAGGTAAGTCTCAGATCAGCCAAGGTGATCATCATCAACATCTTTCCTAACAATATCATGCTAAAAGTCTCAGATGAGCAAAATCTCATCATCATCGACATACTGAAGCACCAAACATCAAAGCCTCAAATGAGGGAAAATCATGTGCATCAGGTACTCTAATGCGCCAATCGGCCAAAAAAGAGGATATTAGAGATAGTCGCCAAACCGTCACCACCGGAACACTCACCGACATGAAACAACCGCTAGCTCTACCTCAACCGCAAACGGGAGGCCGAGCGATGGTTGTCCCCAAGGGAGTGAAAGCCTCCGACTTTCGGATCTATGGCCGCAAGAGTCCAAACGCCTCAGCAGATGTCGATTTCAATGAACATCAGACGACTGGAACCACAACAGCCTCCAAGTCGGCTGGTCACATCAAAGACGAAACAGATAAGCACGGGCGGTGAGGCTATCGCACCGATCTAGCCGGAAACAGAACGTCCATGGTCTCACATCTCTGGTACCCTAGAAACCCAATCAAGCGGGTGCTGCAAGCCACAAAGCAAAATAGCCACCATCAGCGACACGCCGCAATCATCACTGAACCAACCCCAAAGCCCCCGCCGGTTGCGAAACCACCGCCACCATCACAAAACCAAACCTAAAAGGAACGGCAACCCCATCACAATCTCTCTCTTCACAAACACGAAATGTGTGTACTGAGCAAAAGAGGAACTGCTGGGCGCAGGCGGCGAAGGTGGCGGAGGCGGAAGGCAGTGGCGGTCAAGGCGGAAGGCGGCGTGGCCAGAGGTGGGCGTCGGCGCTGCAACAGAAGACGATGGGGTGTAGGTGGATGATGGCGGCGGTAAAGGAAGTCCAAATCTCGATATATACAAAGGATGCTGCTGAGGGGTTAAAATGGAAAACTTTAAAACTTGTGTGGCAAATCTTAAAAACCACAAAAGCAACTGCTCATCGCAGTTGCTAAATT
>BJCO01742397.1:0-15911 GCA_018326465.1 Flaveria floridana
TTCCATTGGTGGAGTTCTCCTATAATAATAGTTACCATGCAAGTATCAATGCTGCTCCGTATGAGGCTCTATATGGTAGGAAATGTCGGTCACCATTGAGTTGGAATGAAATTGGTGATAGCCAAGTGTTGGGACCCGACATCGTATTGGAAACCACCGATAAGATTTTCAAAATCAAGGAACGTCTACGGGCAGCAAGGGACCGTCAAAAGAAGTACGCTGATAGAAGACGAAAACCATTAGAGTTTTAGATAGGTGATAGAGTAATGTTTTCGGTAGCACCATGGAAGGGAACCATGAGGTTCGGAAAAAGAGGGAAGTTAAGCCAGAGATACATTGGACCATTCGAAATACTTGCAAGAATTGGTCCTGTGGCTTACAAATTGAAACTGCCTTAGAAGTTGAGTTATATACATGACACCTTCCATGTGTCAAACTTGAAGAAATGCTTGGTAGACAAAACCTTAGAGCTAACGTTGAAAGAGACAAGAATCAATGATAAGCTGAACTTGGGAATGCTTGGTAGAGATCACAGACCGCTTGGTTAAGCAACTCAGGCGAAGCCGCATACCCAAGGTCAAGGTTAGATGGAACTCGAGATGAGGGCCGGAATTCACTTGGGAACGTGAAGACAAGATGAGGAAGAATTACCCGCATCTCTTTAAACCCACCCGCACAAATTCTAATCGAAGCTAAAATTTCGGGACGAAATTTCCTAAACGGTGGGAGAATGTAACAACCGGTCCTAAGGTCACTATTCTAAACCCTAATTTAATTGCATCATTTCCCATCTTATGAGTACTAATAATGGAAACAATTTAATTATAACAATAATATTAGAATCACCATTGTTATTTGATCCATTTTTATGATTCTAAGTGATTTTTGTGAATTTAGTTATTTTTAAGTCTTGTCTTTTAGAAAATTAGTGGCCGGGAATATTAATTAGTCACCCTTACAATGAAATCAATTTATTAGTAGAACAATTAAGGAGGTTTGCATGCACACACTAGAACTCACGGCTAGAGCATGCATATGCATGCACAATAATTATCAACTAACCAAATAATACCATCTTATATTCTACACAACATCACAAAACAAATACCACCTAATACCAATTTCTAATTAAAAATTAAAGGAAAAACCCTCACTACTTGCCAAAATCAGCCGCCCCCTTGACCCCCAATGGGTGCCCTTGCTCACCACTACACTCCACCACCATCCCTTAACCATTTTCCTTACATGCATCCCCTCTTTGCAAGACACACACTCCCTTCTCCTCCTCTCCTCTCTCTCTCTTGAATTCTCAGCTGAGAACACACACAACTCTCGGTTCTAAGTCTCATTCCAGCAGCAAAATCGCAAACTAAAAGCTTTCATTCATCGGCCAAGCTTTAACCGCAAGTAGGGTGTCCATTTGGTGAAGTTTTGGTGCTTGAATCTTGCAAGAATTCTGGTGTCCAGCCTTTATTCGACTTCTACAGCCTTGTGCAAGGAGTTCCAGACCATTCTTGCCTCTCTACACACTCCAAATCGTGAACCACACAAAGAGTAAGGTTCATCTCACCCGAAACAAGCTATATCTTGAGTTTTCTTCATTTTTCACCTAAAAACCTATCTTTTTCTTGTTTTAGCAGAAACTTGTCACCATCAACTTGTTCTTGAGGAGTTCCCAACGTTTTTTAAGGTATATCACATGATATAATTCTCATTCTAAGGGGTAGAACCCGATTTACCCCTTGAAAACCCTATATTTGGTGTTTTTGTACCATCCAACTTGTGTACCTTGTAACCTTTGAGAACTAACCTTGTAACATGATTTATAATGGCTCATTAACTTCTAATAATCTGTTTTGAATTTCACAAATGGGTGAACACCACGAATGGAAGGTATTAGCACAAGAACACCATGAAAAACCCCTCTTTCTACAAGTAGCAACCTCTTTTAGACACTTGTTGAAAACCCTCTCAAACAAGGTTCATAACCTTCTCAAAAATGACTTTTAAACACCCTAATAATCTGATTTTTAAGTTAGATAAAGTTTTGGTAATGGTTAAACTCAAGTTACAATGATTTACACATGTGTAATGGTCGATTATGACATTTTCTATATATTTGAAGTCTATGGATGTGTAGAACAACTAGGCCACGATTTGGGACTGTTATTTCAGTAGGTTTTGATGAATATTAAGAGTGTTAATATTGTTTAATCTCTGGAACAAAGGACATGTTGTGTTTAGACCCATTTTAGTAACTTTCGGGACCCGAAAACATGTTAAAATTACTTAAAAACAAGAAAACTTGGGCTATAAACTTTTTAAAGATAATTACAGGTTAATTAAGGATTAATAAAGTGTTCTAGATTCAATGGGAAATTTTAGTGGTCAAAAAGTATTTTAAATGGATTTTTAATTGAAAACGGGTGCTAACCGAGAGACGTTTTTGAAGAAAATATAAGAAAAATGAGTATAAAGCTATAAACTATAAAAACCATGATATTTCAGTAATTTAAATTAAAATAACTTATAAAGTAGAAAGGTTGGTCAAACAAGCTTTGAAAATGGTCAAACTCGGTTAAAAACGCTTTTTAACGGTTTAAAAGTAAAAACGAGTCTTTCAACTACTAGAGGCAAATTTTGTGATTTTAAATGTTGGAAACTTATAAAAATGTCTTTTAAAAGTTATCTACTGGTACAAGACTCAAAAACATGGAAACTCATAGGTAACCATTTAAAACCCTTCGATTTTACCGTAACCGGTAACGTTAAACACGTAATTAATAAACCGAACGCATAATCTGAAAATTTGGGTATATGTTCTTAAAAATAAGTTAGTATAAGGTCATGAACCTGATTTTTAGTTATAAAATTCATCTAATACAAGAAACCAAACTTGAGGGTAGAAACTGTCAATTTTGAAACTTTAGGGGCTAAACTGTAAAATTTTGCCAAACTTTGTAACCGAACCAAAGGAGACCTTTAGTCACTATAATAGCATATTTACCATATATATCTTGACTTAATAATGTAAAAATCCTTAATTTCATGAGAAACCCGGACATTCCATAAAAGGAATCTTTTTATGCAAACCGTAATCGAATCAAAGCCGAATCCGACCAACTAAGACTTAGACACTCTTGTTGCACCTTAAATAGGTTTAGAGCAGTAGCTAATCACTTAATATATTCATGTTTGGGTGCTAGACTTGAGGTATTCCCGGCATACGAAGAGTTTCTTTTGCTTAATATCTAAGGTGAGTTCTAATGATCCCTTTTTATTTACTATTTTTGGGATGGAACATGCTCTATTGCTTTGTGAACTATGATTGTGCTTTACTTGATATTTGTATGTGGGACTTATGGATACCTGCTGATACTTATATCATGATCATTAATTCTTTTGTGAACCGCTTGTTTTATATGGATAGATCTATTTGGGGAATCCCCCACACATAGTGGCTCCCGCTACAGGGAGGTACCCCACTGAGATCCTGAGAGATCGTATGTGGCATGTAACCGGTTTTGATTAAGAAACTATGGTGAACCATCCTGGCAAGTATGGTTCACTGATTTGAGGCTTGGTTCCTTCCTTCGGGAATATCCGGTTAAACACAAGTTTAGAAGAGGCTAACCGGGGACCAAGTGCAGGGTTGATTATGATACCCCATGATGATTGATACTAAAAATGATGTTTTCAAAAATCAAATTAGATTTTTCATTAGCTTTCATACTTGATTCTAAACCTTTAATGTGAACTTTAAGGGTCCCTTTTTATTGTTTTTAAGCTTTAAGCACTTGAATTCACCAAATTTTTAGTTGACTCTCTTTTATTTTGAGCATGTTTCAGGTAACCCATGAAGACTCTTAGCTATTATGGAATACTTAGACTCAACCCCCGAGACCATGGCATTTGCTTGTGTGACCAAAATCATGACTTGAACAATTTGATTCAATGACTATTTTTATTTTGTTGAACTATGTAAAAATTTGGGGCTGGATCTGTTTCCAGCTCGCTGTCTTTTAAAACTTTAAATGTCATGTGATGTTCTCTCCATTTGAGCTCCTATATTGGTTTCTTTCCGTTGCCATGTATGTTGTTGCTAGTCTGTGACGTCCTACCCTACCTGGGCCCGAGGTGTGACAACCTGTTAGTCGTATAGGGATGTCACCAGGAGCCATTGGCTTAATCATACCTGGAAGAAGTGCGGTTTGTCTTATGGTGAAGTTAGTGGACACCCTCTTCAAGGTCTTGAAGATGCCCGACCCCATGTGAGGGTTAGGAAGAGTACCTGCAAAGACAAGGATCTCCTGATCTAGCTCACAGTTGATTATATGTTGAATAAACCAGGGATACATGTAAAATGGCTCCCTTTAAAGGTTTCCTCTCATATTGTTTTGCACTAATCTTGAATAGTTGAACCAGAGGCCTTTTACCAATCCATAAACTAGGCATCCTAGACCATAGGGAATCTGATCCTATCCCCCAAATTTGTTTGATAGACAATGTAGAATTATGTGAAGCAGGAACTTCCAGTTATAGGAGAAGTTGAACTTGTAAACTGTAGACTTGCTTACATCTCCACCATATCCCATCTGAGCGTATGTGTCTTCCAAATAAATTTTGGGGAATTCAGTAGGAGATCCGTTATCATGAACCTCTAAGTGCTCTCATATGATCTGTTCAGATATGACCAACTCGTGGCCACAAATCGTTGACCTGATAACCCTAACTCCGTTCAAGGTATCAATCTGACCATTTACCCAAAATTAGGCAATATGGTTGGAGTAAACAGTGGGGTTGACAGTGAGGGCTATCTAGTAGGTGGACTGGATTAAAAACTTGATGATTTCCGATTCAGTATCCTTTGAAGGGTCAAGGAGTGCGACTTGGTTATGCTGAGGGTTTAGAGCCATTTTGGAAAAAGTTCGAGATTGGTAAGGTAAGTTGAGAGTGAGAGTGAAGATGAAGAACACTTAGGGCTTGTAAATGGGTAAAAAGATTAAAGAAACAAGTCGGAAGTATTTAAGCGGGGTAAAATAATGGATGGATAAGGTGAGAGGACAGTTTGGGTTATGATTTGACATGGCGGTAAGGAAAAGTCATTTAAATATTTCGACATCATTAAGGAAATCTTTACATTTTATTGAGTGGGGCCCAAAGATTTATGTTACTCAGTAAAGATTTTCTTCTGAGAGTATAAGTTTCCTAAGTGTAATATCTTCCAAAGCCAAACTTGCTTTCAAAGGTAAGATAAGCTTACTTCCGAGAGTAAGAAGGTTTTCTGAGTGAAAAGTTTTATCACTTTGGGAATAGATTTGATAACACTTTGAATGTTCTTCCCAAGCTTAAATCTTTTTCAAAGATAATACAAATTTAAAAAAGTTTCCTTTGGAAGATAAAGAAAGATCTCTTCCGAGGGAAAGTTTCTCTTCGGAAGAACTCATACTTAACAAATTTTGGTAGAAACACCTATTGTAACAGTGCTTAGATTCTATGACATAGACAAAAGACATAATAAAAGGCTTATTATAAAAGATAAGTTAGTCAATGTTTATCATGCCAATAGCTGTAATCAGATACTTAAATCTTTGTTCATTAAATGCTTTTATAAACAAATAAGCATATTGTTCATTTGAGTCAACTTTGACTAGTTTGATCAGATTTTTCTCATGAATATCTCTTATAAAATGGTACCTGATGTCAATGTGCTTTGTCTTTGAGTGCTTGACCGGATTTTCTATAATGGATATGGCACTCTTGTTGTCAATATGAATAGTAGTCTCCATGAAATTGAAGCCATAATCAAACATCTGATTTTGAATCCACAGTAGCCGAGCACAGCAACTAGCAGTAGCAATGTATTCAGCTTCAGTAGTTTATGTTTAAACACAGGTTTGGATCTTGCATTGCCAGGAGATTATCTTTCCACAAAGAAATTAACACCCTCCTGATGTTGATTTCTTGTTGAGGTCGCAACCACCATAGTCACTATCAGTTTATACATAGAGATTAAAGTCTTGATTTCTAGCATAATAGTGACCCAGCGTGGGAGCTCCTTTGAGGTATTGAAGTATTCTCTTGGCAGTAACTAGGTGGGACACCTTTGGAGTTGTCTAATATCTTGCACAAATACATGTTGCAAACTTAATATCAGGTCTACTTACTGTGAGATACACAGAGATCCAATAATTTTCCTATACTGATGTTGATCAGTATCCTTCCCCTCGGATTCAGGACAGAGATTGTGATTTCTGGGTATAGGTGTTTTTACTGGATTACAATCCTTCATTTTAAATCTTTCTAAAATCTCATTGATATATTTAGGTTGATTGATGAAGAACCCATCTTTCATCTGCTTCACCTGAATTGCAAGGAAAAAGTCCATTTTTTCCATGGAACTTATCTCAAATTTCTTCTTCATAATGCTTTCAAAGTCCTTACATATTTGATCATTTGAAGTACCAAATATGATGTAATCATCATATACTTGTACTAGCAAAATGTCTTTCCAGTCTTTCTTATGAATAAAGTCTTATCAACGGTACCTTTGGTGTAACCATTCTTTAGGAGAAACTGGGACAAGGTCTCATACCATAGCCTAGGTGCTTGGTGTAGCCCATAAAGAGCTTATCTAATTTGCACACGTAGTTGGGATGTTGTGGGTCTTCAAATCCTGGGGTTGGCATACATAGACTTCTCTGTCTATATCCCTATATATAAAAGCACACTTGACATTAAGCAGGTAACTGTAAAGTTTTTGGGTGCAGCATAAGCAAGAAAGATTCTTACTGCCTCAAGTCTTGCAACAGGTGCAAAGACATCAATGTAATCAGTTCCATCTTCTTGTGTGTATCCTTGAACTACCAGTTTTGTCTTGTTCTTGATAATCAAGCCTCTATCATCCTTTTTGCTTCTGAATACCCACTTTGTGCCAATAGGGACTTGACCAGGTGGTAGCGGACATAAGTTCCACACCTTTTGTCTATTGAATTAAAGCAACTCCTCTTGCATTGCTTCTACCCAACTGTTGTCTTTGAGATCTTCATCCACCTTCTTGGGTTCCATCTGAGAGGGAAAGCATGAGTACATACAAACATTCCTATTATGATTTTTCCTTAGAGTTTTCGCACCTTCCGTGACATCTCCAATGATGTTTTTAGCTGTATGAGTGTCGTGAATCCTGAGTCTTGGAATCACATCTAATTTCATAAATAGATCTAAGTTTGAAAGATTATGCTCAGGATTGTAAACATTAGTTCCAGCTGATGTCTCGCACTCATTCAATGAGGACTGATTGAATGAACGTATGACACCATCAATGTTATTTTGATGTAAAGTAGCATTAACAGTTGCCTGTTCCTTCATATTACTATTTTGATGTGAATTTTGAGGCTCTTTTGACTGGTAACTTATTGAAGCTCCACCATTTCTTGTGATATTCACACTTTGGTGTTGAGTGTTTAAGTTGTCAACCGATGAATTTTGAGGCTCTTCTGATTGACAACTTGTTGAGGCTCCACCATTTCCTGTGATATTTACACTTTTAGGACTTACAGTGTTTGGAGCATGTTCTTCATGTTTTCTTGGAGAAATTGAAATAGGTTTAGGTAACTCAAACAATTGATCATCATAGGAGTTATTTTGAGTTTCTATTCCAGCTGAACATTCTCACAAGATGGTTTAGAATAGTTGGGAAACAATTCTAAGTCAAAAATATGGTCAGGGCAATTCCCCTTAACCCAAGGAGAGTGCTCATTTACAATAATGTTGGATGATTCCTCAAATTGTTAATTCTTAATGTTGTATTCTCTATAAGCTTTAGAGCTTGAAGAGTATCCAACAAAGACAACATTATCTGACTTTTCAGCAAATTTTGCTATATTGTCTCTTGTGTTAAGTATGGTACACCCGCTGCCAAAGGACCTTAGAAAGCCAATGAACGGTGGCCTCTTGTTCCATAGCTCATAAGGGGTTTTGCCATGGGGCTTCACAACAACAACTTTTTTCTTCACATAGCATGCAGTGCTGACCACCTCTACCCAGAAAGTTAGAGTTAGCTTTGAATTAGCTAACATAGTTCTTGCAGCCTGAATAAGTGTCTTGTTCCTCCTTTCAGCAACACCATTTTGTTAAGGAGTTCTAGGTGCACTGTATTGTCTGGTAATCCCTTTGAGTTATAGAATGAGTCAAGAATATGGTTCTTAAACTCAGTCCCTTGATCACTTCTGATAGTTTTTACCTTGGATTCAATTTGATTAATATTTTAAGAATAAAAGATTTTAATGTTTCAGCAGTTTCATCTTTAGTTCTTAAAAAGAAAACCCATATGAATCTTATAAAATCATCAACTATCACAAGACAATATGATTTCCTTCCAATGCTCATTATATTGTAGGACCAAAAAGATCCATGTGCAACAAGTGTAATGGAGTGGTGATAGAATTGGCTTCTTTAGATTTGTGGGTTGCCTTATGTTGTTTTCCGTTAAGACAAGCAATACAATTATCTTTATAGAAAAACTATTTTTTAGGCACTCGATGTACCAAGTTATTTTTCACCAGTTTATTCATGGCTTTGAAATTAACATGACACGTTCTTTTATGCTAAAGAGTTGATTCATCACCATTTACTTTGAAAGTAAAGCACGATACTTCTCTCAGAGGGGAAGCATTATTTATATCCAACTTGTACATATCTTCTTTCCTGGGAGATCTGAGAAGCACCAACTTCTGAGAAATTGATATCACAGGTTTATGGATAATGCACTCATGTTCTGTGAAGAGCATTTGGTGTTTTTGATCATAGAATTGAGAAACACTTAAGAGATCGTGTTCAAGTTGTTTGACAAAGTGAACTTTGTCAAATTTTAACTTACCCTTGGATACATTACCTCTACCAGAAATATATCCTCCCGCTTCACCTTCAAATTAAACAGCACCTCAATCTAAATGTTGAAATTATTGAAGATGAGATCTGTTCCCTATCATATGCCTGGAGCATTCACTATCTACAATCAAAATGTTTCTATTTTTGTCATGTGGATGTCCCTTCACATAACGTGAAATGATTAGTTACTATTGGAAGCCCATGCCTTATTGGTGTTGGGCTCTTCTAATGTTATTGACATAATTGAACCAAAATGTAAGCAAGGGGGTTTAACTAGGGTTTAGGAAGAAGAGGTTTGGGCTACATCATCTTGTCTGATTTTCCATTCTATCCTATGATTGAGCACTGTAGATGAGCCTGAAGAGGCTTGAGCAGCATGACTGTCTTCCGAGGCTTCTCCTTTCTCGGAAGAAGTTAACACCCCTTTTTCTTCCGAAGCAATCTTCTTCATGGAAGATTTCAAAGGATTCCTTTTATTTCTTTTCTTGCTCTTAGGCTTTTCTTCCAAAGCTATTTTCCTTTCGGAAGAATGAGTTTCTTCCAAAAGCAACTTAGCTTTGGAAACAAGCTTTCCTTTCTTTAACATTTGAACCATGTGATAGGGTCCAAATGTGAAACCTTCATTGATTCCTTCTTTCTTAACATTATTTACATAATGTGTTCTTACAGGATTGTAGTAGCAATCATGTGATTATGTAGTCCACACATTGTGCATTCAATGTTAACTTTGGTTGGGGATGAAGGCTGCTGTTTCTTGCACTTCTTATCTTCTTCAACAGCCTTTCCCTTCAACTTCTGATTCTTAAACTAGATAAGAGTACTGGTACTACATTCCTTTCCTAAATCAGAGTTTCTAGTCACTTGGAATCCAGCTGAAATAAACACACCCTTTTGCCTAGGGTCTATCTTCATCTTTGACTCAACCACCTTCTTAGCAGTTTTCATAGCTGCTTTGATATTGTTCCTGTTGTCTTTGGTGGTCAGAGGTTCATCTTCAGCTGTGTGGATTAGGTTTTCTAACTCGTCCTTCACTGTGGTGGTGGTCTTCAGTACTACATCATTCTTCTCTTCAAAAGAGAATGGGTCAGCTGTTGGAACCACCTACTCATTATTTGCATACCTTGGTTGTCTGATAGACATATAAGAGTGTGGTGGAGTAATTTCATTGGTTCCTAATCCATTCTTGTTCCGATTGCACACCTTTGAGTGGGAGGATGATGCAATAATGGTGTTGAAGTTATGCTCTTGAATAGCATACTTCTCTGCTTTAGCCTCAATTGTTACTAGTTGGGCTTGAGCCTTAATCAACTTAGAGATCAATTCTTTTATTTGAGTCCTGTACTTTGAATGTTCATGCCTTAAAGAGGATAAAGATTTCTCTAACCCATCAATTTTAAGTTTGTTGTCAGATTATGCTATCTTGAAATCAGATTTTAGTATATTTAAGGACTCAACACTAGATTTGATTTCTATGTTGTAGTCCTGATACATTTTAACCTTAGCTATGCAGGCAGGATTGCAAGATGCTCACATACCTTAATATGATCAGTTCCGGCCACGAGAGCTTGAGCTGGAGTTATATCTTGCACCATGAAGCTGTAGTCAACTTCCAGAGCGACAGCTGCAGTTTGCTGCTCAGTTTGTTTGGTTGCAGCCTTTGGGTTAGCATGTTGTTGAAAGGCTTGAGCAGCTCCAGGTTTGGATCTTGGAGCTTTGCATTCCCTTGCAAAATGACCTGTTTGGTTACAGTTGTAACACTTGGCTTTTGACTTATCAAACCCAAACTTACTGTTAGTTGGGTTCTGGGGAAACTGCATTCCAGTTCTTTTAATGTCACACCCCAGGCCCAAGTACGGTCGGATGTCACAGAGTAGCAACATACATGGCAGTGCAAACAAACCATTATAAGAGCGCACAAAGAGAGAAATAACATGGCATTACATTTTTAATGTCAAATCGGGCTGTAACAGTCTAGCCAATCATACAAGAGTACAAATTTATTACATAATCTAAAGTGTTTAACAACCATAAATCAAATTGTTCAAAATGTTTTCAATTCAAGTAATGCCATGGGTAGTCATAATTCTAGGTCATCCAAATCCGGTTCTCCAATCAAGCCACATCCATTAGGAACTACCTAAAACATGCTCAAAAAGATTTTATGTCAACTAAAAAGTTGGTGAATTCAAGTGCTAAAGTTTAAAAACAAAAGGACTCTTTAAATTCCATAAATAAATTTTAAAATTAAAGCATCACTGTTGTGGGGTCACAATTAACCCTGCACTCAGTCCTGGTTAGCCACTTCTAGAGTTGTGTTTAAACCGGTTATCCCTAAGGAAAACTGAGCCTCAAATTGTGCACCAAACCTGTTGGATGTTCCACCGTAATATGTCATAAAAACATATTACATGATAGAAACGATCCCTAAGGATCTCAATGCGATACCTTTCCTGTCTAGAAGGCACTGTGTGTGGGGGATTCCCCCAGTAGATCTACCCATATAGGACAAGCGGTTCACACAAGAAAGCAGGTTCAAAATTATCCACAACATATAAGTGTCAACAACAACACATTAATAGTTATAGTTCAACCAAAGCATGTTTGATTCGAAATCAGTAGTAAAAAGGGAACACTAGAACTCACCTTAAGTAAATCAACCGTTCTTCAGTCACAGAAATGATTCAAGTCCTAGCACCCTATGATCAAGATACAAGTAGTAAGCTATATGTTCTTAGACTATTTAAAATGTAACTGATTTTATTTTTATGGTTATAAGTTCATGTGGCTTTGTTTCTTAGAAGTTTGCGTCAAAAGTTTCATTTTTAGAAAAGTTAGGGTTTTGGCATGTGAATGACAAGTTCATATGATTCTTATAAATGTGTTTACATAATAATAAGTTTAATATTAGCTTCTTGTCATTAAGTTACTAAAATTTAGTTATGTTTGCAGAATTTACACTTTGGTCTCTCAAGTTTCAGAATTTACAATTTTTACCCCAAAGATGCATTCTTTTCATTTCTTGACCCAAATGTGGTCCTTATTAGTTCCTAGGGGTTTTTATATTACTTTTAGGCTTATTTCAACTTGTCATTTCCTGATTTTATCTTTGAGAGTTTTAAACTTAAAATTCAAGTTAACAGTTATGGTAAAACCGACGTTTTTAACAGTTTGTTTTAAATCCTTTTGTTTTCATCCAATTAAACTTTAAACATAGTTTAATGACTTATAATAAGTCTAATAAGATGTAAAAAATATGTCTTTGGGCTCTTTAGACTAAAACCATCATTTTCTATGATTTACTCGTTACAACGCGTTTTTACCCGGAACCGAACATCCGAATACGTTTTAATTAAAAGTTTTCATATATTTCTTGACTAAATGTCTGTAACTTATAGAAATATTTTGTTATTTATGGATTTCAAGTCTCTTTTATTATTTCTAAGATGTTACCCAACTTTACCCGGTTAAGTCCCGTTTTTAACATTTAATTTCCATTTACTCTTGAGTTTAACCCAAATATCATCAAATCCGGCCATTATACCCATGATTTTTATATTAGAGCCTTGAATTCTTTTTAATATGCGAATTTCCTTTATTTTGCTATTTTTGAGTGATTTCCCCTTGTTCGGGTTTCAAAATAAGTATATTTTGTTCCCTAGTTCTTTCATTTTACATTTACAGCCATATCCCCAATTTAGAATATTTCATATTACCCAAACCTACTGAAAAATACATCAAAACTCTCAGATCTAACATGTATCACATATATGTTGCTTTTACTAGATGATTAACACAATTTACACTTGTGTAAACCCTATATATCATGCCCAAACATCACCTAATCATTTTGTAGCTTTCAAATAAGATTTTCCTGATGTTCATAAACTGTTTTTGAGCAGGTTCTGTGACTTGGTTGGGTGGGTTTTTAAACATGTACATAAATTGTGTTATTTCATGTAAAAAGTGGGTTTTCTAGGTGTTAACTTGTGTTCCAACCAAGACAGGGAGAGGAGTTTGAAATGAAATGGGTTGCATGTATGGGAGAGTGGGAAAGGGTGGTATGTAGTTTTAAGTTGTCTAAGAAGAAAAGAGAAGGAGATTGGAGGGAAAGGGTGGTGCGGCCGAGTGTGTGTGGGTGTGTATGGGTTTTGTTTATTTTTTATTTTTTATAAATTAATTATGTAGTGTAGTTTTGTTGTGTAGTGTTGTTTTTAGGTGGTAGTTTCTAATTAAGTGTTTTTATGTTTTAGATGTATATGTATTTAATTAATTCGTGAATTATGTGTGTGTACACATAAATAATTGTTTTCAACTTGATTCTAACATCTTGACGTGTTTAATTATAATTTCAGAATGTTAAATTATTCTATTCTAAGGCAAGACTTAAGGTATTATCTGGGAAAATTGAACACATAATAATAATCATGGAAAAATAATCTAGTAGTAATAATAATATTACTGATATTAATAATAGTAGCAATAATTATTGGAGGTCAAAGTTTAGGATGTTGACCCCGGGGTCGGTTTTTACATTCTCCCTCCGTTTAGAAAAATTTGTCCCTAAATTTAGCTTCAATTTAAATTTCCGAACGGGTGGGTTTCAAGAGGTGTGGATATTCCCTCCTCATGGTGATGTTAGCTTCAATTTTATAATTTTGTAACGAAACCCATGGCAATTTTGAAGAGGTGTGAAATTTAGCTTCAATTAAGGTCCTTGGCAATTTCGTAACAAAATCCATAGCGATGTTATCCCATTTCAACTCGGGATTTCAGGTTGTTATAAGGTTCCTGACGGTTTTTGGTTTTCAGCCTTTACCGTGACACACGTCAGACACTTTCCCACAAAGGTGGCAATTGATTTCTTAATTTCGGGCCACCGAAATAGAGTCCTTATATATTGATACATCTTGTCGCTTCCCGAGTGAATCGAGAATCTAGATTTGTGGGCTTCATCTAAAATCACCTATCTAAGTCCTCCATTCTTTGGCACCAATGCTCTTACATCATACTTGTGTAGTCCATCATCGCTCACCTCCAGACATTTTTTTCATTCCAATTAACAACTCATCAGCCAGTTTATCCCCTTTTAGAGCTTTCTCTTGTGCCTCATTTAGTGTAGTGACAAGGTTAGTCCCCAAATGAAACGGGTTACTCCCTTTGCTTCTAGCCTCACCAGATGTGGCACTAATCGGGACAAGGCCAGTAAATGGTTGATGTACTACGTGTAATTCGGGCCTTTCATCTCTAAACTCAATATTCGAACTCTAGTTTCTCTAGTTGATTAATTGGACAATACTTGTTGGTTATTAAATCTCTGTATTCAATCCAATTCATTTGACCGGATGCGTTCCTTCCTCTAAGCTGAATAATGGTTTTCCACCATTCCAGTGCGGGTCCATTGTGTGATTGGGAAGCAAACCTCACCATGTGCTCGAGCTTGCACTCATGATGTCTAGTACAACCTCAATCTTGTCCAGCCATCTGTAAGTCTCGATTGCACCCTCGGTACCATAGAAGTCTTTCGGTTTGTAGGCTATTAATGTGTTGTAGGAACGTCTGTTTCTTATGCCATTAGTGTCATCATTGTTACCTCCATCATTCCCGGGTCCATCATTCCTGGTTGTATTTCCGCGATCTGCGTTGATCTAGGCGATAATTGTTGGAATGGCGTTAGCAATCTGCTGTGCCACTAGGTTAGCAATCCTCTCATCGTTCTCAGGGTTGACATTTTCTCCATGTCGGGTTCCTGGTGGAGTAGGTGGTTAGTTCCTGGTCTGTCTAGCTTCCTCATGTTAACCTGTAGCAGTTCCTCGTCTCCTGATACGAGTTCCTTGTCTGGTTAGCATTCTGGTAGCATCATAGATAAATTCATTTAGAATCTCATTAATTTTTGTTTCAAATATTTCATTATGTCGAATTTACCCTTATTAGTCGCGCCAACCAATTACATGGAAGTATAATGCATACAACACGACACAAATAAAAATATATTTCTTAAATCAACATGGGGTGAATCATTCATGGTACACAAATTTTTCATCACATAACATATTGCAATCCAAATCAAGTCACACTGCAACATTAGCATCAATAGCAATAGTTTCTTAGGTAGTTCAGACATAGTGTCAACTAGACAAAATAGTAATAGCATCATAGTTTCACAAATTGGAAGGTGCCATCACCCCCATAAATAATAATAGTCTCTGAAATAGATAAATAAGATAGTTTCTTTGAATAGTTTCTAATGCTACAGCCCATAAGGCAACATCATCATATCATCACTGCCATTTCTTCTTTAGCCATCCAAACTTACCCGAGCTCTTCTTCATCTACTCTTGCTCTAAGTGTTGTGTTAGGACCATGTACGAACTGAGTACTAACTGATTCAACGTCAAACCAGATCAAATAGTGCAGAATCCTATTTGATTGGCGATCCAATCTGGGAGAACGTTAATCCGATCAAAACTAACAATTAGAATACGTTAAGAATTGATTAGAATTGACCAAAAATGTTCTATGAAGTTGGAAGAGACGCTCTGGATGAACAGGGATGGCTAGGGTTAAGAATTCTCGAAGTGTTACGTTTTTCCACGAATTAAGTGGTATTCATAGGTTACAGTTTTCATTCGTACAACTGAGCCATGCGTATGGCTCAGTCGTACGACTGAGTTGTACGATTGATTCATTCGTACGACTGAGTTAGTCTTATGACTTAATCATGCGTATGGCTCAATCACCTAGCTCAGTCGTGCGACTGGCCTATTCGCATGGTCCAATCGTGCGACTGAATCATGAGACTTAGTTAAACATATTCCTAAACCTTTAACGATACAGAACTATGTCTAACAACTGTAAACCAATATAACATGTTCACATAAGCATGTAATAATCAATCATATGAATAAATATAACATTCAATAACCAATAAACATTCAAAGAAGAGTTTTCATTACATATATCAAACATTACATCAGTGTAACAAAATGAAAGTCAATTACATTTAAGCTCACTAGAACTAGAAC
>BJCO01742451.1:0-20768 GCA_018326465.1 Flaveria floridana
CATCAGTTACTATCATTTCGCATTTTAAATGCCAGTCATGCATAAACGAGCATATCCAGAAGATATACAATCATTTCTCGTCATCTCAAATCAAGTTCCCAGATTTTTTAATGTAGAACTTATATGCGCTCCCCCAGAATTTTATTTTAGAAAAAAAAACCTTTATTTTTATAAAGATAAGAGAAAAGAAAAGAGGTTTAAAAAGACATTAGCCCTAGCATAGAGATCAATTCATAAAAGCGAGGTTTATCAAATGTTTTTGTGAAAAGATCTGCCTTTTGATTTTTAGTATCAGTGGGAATATTATCGATAAAACCCTTTTCCTGTGCATCACGAATTGCATGAATCCGTCTTTCGATGTGCTTGGTTCGAGAATGATGAATAAGATTTTTAGCGATCCCGATGGCGGCTTCGTTGTCACAAAACAACGGTGTGTGGAGAAAATGGATTCCATAGTCAATCATCTGGTGTTGTATCCAAAGAAATTGTGAACAACAACTAGAGGCAGCAATGTATTCTGCTTCCCCAGTAGAGAGGGAAACAGTGGTCTATTTCTTGCTTTGCCATGAAAGCAGACAGTTGCCCAGGTATTGACTTCCTCCGGTCACCGATTTCCTATTTAACCTGCAATAAATAGAATCACTGTCAGAATAAGCATGTAAATCAAAATTCCCACCATAGGGATACCAAAGATCTAAACGAGAGGAGCCTTTGAGATAATGAAAAATTCTCTTGACGGCTTTTTCATGAGACTCTTTTGGAGCCGATTGGTAACGAGCACAATATCCTACAGCAAAAGTGATGTCAGGACCACTTACTGTAAGATACATAAGGGAACCGATCATAGATCTGTAAAGATGAGGATCAACAGGTTTCCCGCTCTCATCAGGAGTGAGGCACGTTTGAGCAATAAAGGGAGTCATTTTAGGAGACGCGTCATCCATCTTGAATTTCTTCAAAAAAATTTTAACATACTTCTCCTGATGAATGAGAATGCCTTCTGGCTTTTGTTCTACTTTTAATCCAAGAAAAAAACACATTTCTCCCATCATACTCATTTCAAACCGATTACGCATCACCTCTTCGAACTCCCGTCATAATTGTGAATTGGTGGAGCCAAAAATAATATCGTCGACATAGACTTGGACAATCAACATTTCACCATTCACTTCTCTCTTGAATGGAGTCATATCAATGGTGCCATGAGAGAAACCATTGCTTAAGAGGTACTGTGTTAGGGTCTCATACCAGATCCTAGTTGCCTGATGAAGACCATAAAGAGACTTGTCAAGCTTAAAAACTTTATCGGGAAAATCAGGATCCTCAAAACCTGGTAGTTGACACACATATATCTCCTCATCAATGTCTCCGTAAAGGAAAGCACAGTTGACATCCATCTGATAGACCTTGAACTGTTTATGAGCAGCATGAGCGAGAAAAATCCTTATTGCTTCAAGACGAGCGACGGGAGCAAAAACTTCGGTATAATCAATCGCTTCTTCTTGAGCAAAAACTTCGGAGAAAAATCCATACTTTGAGTTTTCTAAATTGTTGAAGCTCCAATTGCATTGATTCCACCTAGCAAGGATCCTGGAGAGCGACATGCATATTTTTCAGGACAGATTGAGAGATAAAGCAAGAGAAGAGACAAATATTAAACAAACTAGATTGACTCCGCGTCCGTACACCATCAGTGATAGATCCAATAATGTTATCATGAGGATGATCTTTCAAAGTTTTGAAATCAGTGGATAAAGGCAAGATGTTTGGAGATGTTTCGCTGACAGATTGTGAATGAGTAGAAGAGGGTGAGAGAGATGGAACAGGCTGTGGTGGGATAGATGTTGGTGTTGAAGGAAGAGATGTAGAAACAGGTGTCTGTGAAAGATCAAATGATGGAGAAGATGATCCAACATCAACTGACGTGGCATCATTTGCTGAAGAAGTGGAATGGACAGGAGCTGGGGTTGAGGAAATAATATTTGTTTGAACATTTGAGATGGACGCATCATCGTCGAAAACTGGAAGATTAAAATAATTAAACACAGTATCTGAGTCAAAGAACCATGCTGGTTTAGATCAAACATCAGAAGAATTAGACTCTTGACAATCAACATAGAACGACTCTTGAACGATACGTGTTCTCTTGTTATATACCCGATAAGCCTTTTGAGAAGAAGAATAACCGACAAAGTAACACTCGTCAGACACGGCACCGAACTTTGTCTTTTGGAATTGAGTATTCAGAAGAGTGCATGAACAACCAAATGGTCGAAAGAAGTCAATTAAAGGTTTCCGTTAACGAAAAAGTTCATAAGGAGTCTTCATTTAGTCCTTGACTATCAACACCCGGTTTAGAATGAATGAAGCATAATTTACCACTTCAGCCTAAAAGATAATGGGTAACGGTGATTCTATCAACATTGTATGGGCGGCTTCAATAAGAGTGCAATTCTTTCGTTCAGCTACACCATTCTGTTGAGGCGTCCTTGCAACACTAATTATCTCACAATTCCCTTTTGAGCACAGAACAAATCAAGAATCTGATTTTTGAATTCAGTACCGTTGTCACTTATCATGGCCAGAACCTTTCTTTTGCTTATTGTCTCGATTGAAAGTATTAACTTCTGCAATTCCTCAGCAACCTCTCCCTTGTGAGCAAGAAATCTCACCTATGAATAACTTGAGAAATCATCTGTAACAACAATACAGAAGGATTTTTTAGTAATTGATTTAATGCTGATTAGGCCAAACAGATCAGTAGTAACAACTCAAGGGGATTGGATATGCTATTTTCAATTTTAGGTTTATGTGGTTTCTTATGTTGTTTTCCCTTTGCGCATGCCATGCAGTTTTCAACCACTGAAAAGTCTTTTAAAGGTAATCCCCTAACAAGATTGTTTTTAATTAATGTGTTTATATTTTTTAAATTAACATGGCCCAACCTGTGACGCCATAAGAAAGACTCAGAGTTGGAAGCTTTAGACAGGAGACAGGTGACAGTAGATGTTGAATCCTTTGAACTCATATCAGGATGATATGTATCATGTTTCCTTGGAGCCCGCATTAGTACCATATTATCTGGACTATCAATCTCATATTTCAAAAAGAGACATTCATTGGACTTGAATAAGACCTGAATACTTTTATCACAAATCTGAGAGACCCTCAACAGATTGAATGCAAGCTCAGGTACATGGTTGACTTTCTCTAAGGTAAGAGAGCCGTTGGAGACTTCTCCGTGACCGATCATTTTCCATCCTTTCTTGTCGCCGGTGAACGCAATAAAACCTCCATTGATTATTCGATAGTTAGTCAATAGATCTTTAAGTCCCGTCATGTGTCTGGAGCATCCACTATCAACATGCCATACACTATTTATAACATTAGTGGATGACTCCTCACAGGGAAGACCCATCACCACTTTTTCAACCGCAAGAGCTTTCTCACATTGACACACCGGAGTACTCAACTTGTTTTCCTCAACAGCGGTAGCAGCATCATTCTTATCCTTTTCTAGCTCAGTGGTTTGACTTCCTTCCTTCTTAATCTCCTTCATGTCACCTTCTTTCATCTTCTCATCCTTCTTCATCTCCTCAGACACTTCAACTTCATCCTTAAATTCCTTTAATGGATCAAAGTCATTCTCTTCATCTCCTCAGACACTTAAACTTCATCCTTAAATTTCTTGAATGGATCAAAGTCATTCTCACAATTCACCTTCATCACTACTTCCACAATCTCAGCTACCAGTGCTTGATTAACCTCTTCTCTTGTCTCTTCAACTTCAGCACTCCAGTCAAAGTTAGAAATCAATGTCGTCTCCTTCTTGTGACTTGCTTCCTCTTTACCCCACTTGAAACCAATCTTGGAACTCCTGAATTACTAGGGTCAGTGATAATTGGCAGTGGACATTCACGTTTGAAGTGTCCCAACTATTTGCAATTAAAACATCTCAGCTTGGACTTATCAAAACCCAGTATGGAGTTAGAACTTTGACCTCCAAAATTCTTTCTTCCAGTTCGCTCCATAAATCTACGGACTCTAAGCGTCAACATCACCATTTGCCATTGAATATCAGTCTCTTCAAGGTCATCAAGATCCACCTGATACATATCCTCCATCATCATTCCTTTACCTTTCAAATCTCTAGCTACTAGTGCTTTATAACTCTGAACGAACATGCCAAAAAGAGCCATTGTCTCAGATGGAATAGAATTTTTAATTGTTGCTTTCAAGTTCCCTTGCTCTCTCCCTGTATTACCACAACCTCCAGAGTAGTCACTGGTGTTCATTCCTCCTTGACGAGATGCCTGCATTGGAGAGCTTGCAGCGGAAGACAGTAATGCAGCATTCTGAGAATAACCAGATGTAGGCATCATAGTCTGATTAAATTCCCTCCTTTTCAGATCTAAGTCAAAGGACTTCAGCTTATTAATTACATCTATAAGCTTATAGTCAGCAAAGTTCCTCTCTTGCTTCAGCATTCTCACTTGTAGGCTCAATTGAGGTGGAAGAGAGTCTAGGAGCTTATTCACTTGCTCATGATTAGCCAACTGATCATCATACTACTTAAGAGTACTTGATACAGATAAAAATCGATTAGTGATGTCAATCAGGTCTTCATTTTTATGTCAGACAAATGAATTGAACTCCTTCTGTGCTTGGGCTTTCTTGTCTTTCTTAAGATCTTCATTTCCGTCATAGAACTCACACAAGGCATCATACAAAGATTTTGCATCTTTGTGTTCAGTAAATCAATTATAAATATTGTGTGCAAGACAGAGTGTCAAAGCACCAAAGGCTTTCTAGTCTCGATCAATCAGCTTCGGATCCTTCTCAGTAATTGTGGAGGAGTCCATGTTTTGAGACACTATACCACCGACAGTAACAGTTGGCTTGTACGGACCAGTGATAATTGAGTCCCATTGGTTGTGATCGGTATAGAAGAAAAAAGCTTTGAGACATCTCTTCCAATCCTCCAGATTATCCCCGTTAATAAGTCTCGGTGGCCAATTGGGTACAACACTTTCAAGATCGGCTAGAGTGAGAGAGGTTAACTTTGACATGGTAGTTTCGCTGGGATTGATGTAATTTCGGCAAGAGCAGAAGCAATTTCGCTGAAAATGAAGTAGTTTCTCTGAAGAAGGTAATTTTGCAGACAGTTTCGCTGAGAAAGCTAATTCGTTGAGTTGTTGTAATTTCGCTGACAATTTCGGTAGCAGTTTCGCTATGCCGAATGTCACAAATAGCTTAGTTTCACCGATAAGTTCGCACAAAACAAGCTTGAACTTTTGTTCAAAATTACTTTCAGCAGCAATTTCACTTGTTAAGCCCTCACAAGCACTGATGAACTTTCGGTCAAAGAGACTAGTTTCGCAGAACTACAAGAAACAATTTCAATAGAGATAACACCAGTAGTTTCGTAGAAAGAACTTAGCAGTTTTGTTGAAATAACACTAATTTCGCTGGACGAACCTTGAACCCTTTTTCAATACGAAATTAATCTGAAATCATCAAAAGCTCAATGAATTTGAGATCTAATGATTAACAGAGCTTCCCCAACCAATAACCATCAAAACTCAATCAATTTCCATGTCAAATACACACTATTTTGAACTGAAAATTGATGGAAACTTGATAATGAACTAAAACAACCAAAAATTCAACAAATCACGAGCATTGAGGCTCTGATACCATATTGTTGGTCCATTTGATCATATTACAGTGCGAATGAAATGATGAATCGTTCAATATCAAACACACCAACTAAACAAGATGAACAATGAAGATTGAAAACAATAACAACTCATTCAATATAAGACAATGAAGATCATAACATTCAATAACATCAAAGTACAATGATATTTCTATGAATTTACTGCTTAGAAAAGGTAACTTGCAATAAGGATCAACGATTAGGGTTTTGCAAGCTTACCCACAATGATAATGATCAAAACCTATATATAGCAATCTTAGTTTCGCAGACAGTTTCGCTACTAGGGAAACTATTCTGCCGAAACTGTAGTTTCACTCGGCAGAAACAGTAGTTTCACCGAGCGAACTAATCAGCTGACTGTGAGCGAAGCTATAGTTTTGCTCACAGTTTCGCTGGACTGCAAAACATAAAGCTAATTACATAAAAAAGGAAACTAACGAAAGACCTATTACAAGCAAAAATAAACATTCTAATCTAAGGTGAGTCCAACCTATACATGATCTTCAATCATTCTTTACTTTTTGTTTATACTTTTCATCGTTCTTTACTTTATATTCATACTTTTCATCGTTCTTTACTTTCATACGGATCGATGTACAATACCCCAAACATTGTGCATGAAGCTGATGTTAGGCCTGTGGTCTACAATTAGACCATGAACATTGTGCACGAAGCTGACCCAGTCACCTAGGGCATGTTATCTCTCCCTTTATCCGGACCAATGTGCAATACCCCGAACATTGTGCACGAAGCTGATGCTGGGCCTATGGTCAACAATTAGACCACGAACATTGTGCACGAAGCTGACCTAGTCACCTAGGGTATGCCACAAGTGTCCCGTCAATCTCAATGATTGACCCTGTATGCATCCTTCAGGTTATTTAAACCATACACAATTGAGCTAATGAAAACATGATCATGCACCTCCTTTCTATTTGCTTGCAAGCCATTCTTTCTTTCATTACATTTCACTTTTCATCTTTGTTATCTTTCACTTTGTTACGTTATACTTTACGTTCATTCATGCATTCATCATACTGCATAAAGTCATAACATAGTATTTAACGTATATTATATTATAATACATATATATGTTTTGAAAACCAATAAAGATAACAAATTATACACATATGCATATGATACGTTATACATATTCTATCCACAAACCATTACATGCTCATGCTCAAAATAGGCCAAACCGATCTATAGGTCAAACTAGAGTCAAACCCTAAGGTTCTGATATTTCCCCAAATTTCAGAAAATTTTCCAAGTGTTTGGGTGCATGGGCACTATTTGGGCGCATGAGGACTGTTTGGGCGTTTCTCTACTATGCAAGCGCATGAGCTTATACTTAACCGTTTCTCACTTAGGCGCATGAGCCTCTTGGCCGCATGGGCACTATTTCGGTTTCACCCTATATTTAGGCATTTCAGTAAACACCTGGGCACATGATGAACTATTTAGGCGCATCATCCTACACTTAGAAATTTCTAT
Source organism: Flaveria floridana (assembly GCA_018326465.1). Lineage (NCBI taxonomy): Eukaryota > Viridiplantae > Streptophyta > Magnoliopsida > Asterales > Asteraceae > Flaveria > Flaveria floridana. The sequence goes on from BJCO01742451.1 coordinate 7,214, forward strand.
GGCATTTCTAGGTGCATGGGCTACTGTTTTTTGCGCATCATCATACACTTAACTTTCTAAATTAAATTTTCAGGCGCATGGGCCCTGTTTGGGCGCATGACCTTACTTAAAAATTTTCTAAGAAAAATAACTAGGCGCATGGGCCCTGTTTGGGCGTATGACCACCAATTTATACAATCTTAATAAATTTATCAGTCCCAAACAACATCTTAACATGTTCCAAGCTTATACAACTATCCCAAACCTCAAACCAAGCGTTTATAACCTTCAAACATTTGAACACATGCACATGCACATACGGTTACACATAATACATTTATAAAAATGATTTTACATGCATTTTCAGCCCTAAAACTTTTAAAACATGTAAAAATACGGGGTCTAGAAACTCACCTTTCTCAGCCTCCAACCACAACTCCTTAAATTCAAGCACACTTGATGTTTCTAACACCTAAACACCAATTACATACTCACCCGAACACATTTACACACATGAGAACATTTATAGCTCAATTACATGGTCAAAACTCATAATAACCGAACACTTACAAGAAAATCTTACCTTTAAGAAGCTTATTCTTCTTCTTCTCTCTTGAAAACCGATGAACTTTGCTCTTTCTCTAAAAATCGTAATAGAAGTTGATGAACCAGAGGTTGTAAGCGGCCATGCTCACTTTAAACAGGATAATATTACGTAACACCTGGATATTTTTAATAGACAAGAAGAGAAAGAATAAACGTGAATAAAAGGAGAAAATGCAATTTAACCCAAGTTGAGGGGTTAAAAGTGACAAAAGGACAAAAAAATAAAAGTTGGTGCATAAAGGTGGTATGGCCGCCCATAATCTTCTGCACCTTCTTTTCATACGGCTTTTAGAGAGAGAAAGAACAGAATTCGGGTTTTTTGATGAAGAACAAGAAGAAGATCGAATTCAAGGTATGTTTTAGGTGATTTGAAGTGTTCTTTACTGATTTTAGCTGAGTTTATGCTCATGTATGTGTTTGTGCATTGTGTGTGTTTTGGTGGGTTTTTAGGTATTTAAACTCATAGTGCATTCGGGTTTGAAGAATTCTATCCGAAAGATTGTGAAAGGTGAGTCCTAGACCCCTTATTTTACTTGTTTTAAACATTCTTTGGGGCTGGAAATGCATTAAAATGATTTTATAAATGTTATGGATGTATACCCATATGTGTTTATATTTGTATGATGATGTTTCATGGATGGTTATGTGATATTTATGTTTAGAATGATTGTAGTAAGCTTAGAACTGGATGGTATAAAGATTTGGTCTGAAAACAGCTTAGAAACATGTTAGATAGGTGTTCATGCGCCTAAGTAAGGTCCATGCACCTGAAATTGTCTTAGAAAAGTTCTAAGTAGGGTCATGCGTCCAATAGGGTTCATGCAACTAAACAGTACCCCATGCGCCCAAATTATGCCTTAGGATTTCTAAGTATAAGCCCATGCGCCTGAACAGTAGTTTATGTGCCTAGGACTTAGTCTCCGACGCCCAAGTATACCCTGTGAATCCTTGGATCGCAATTAGTAATTATCAGTATTAAAATGGAATCAAGTTAATGATTGCAGAATGATCATCAACCGTTGCTTTTTTTAATTTAAAATTTAATATCAAAATTAATGCTTGTTATGATGAACACAATTATGTCTATACAATAAATAAGCAAACGAGAATTGATTCAAATGTATTTCATTAAAACTGACTAACGATTACAAAAGAATAAGTTATGAATGCTATGAACAAAAACTGCTTCAATCGTATTGTTGTTGATGTATTGATGTGACGGCGGCTAGGGTTTGATTGTGTGATGTGATGTGTTTTTGCCGTACTAATGCTCTTGTGTTTCTTTTGATGTGAAACCTAGGACTCATATTTATAGACAATTTATGATTCTATTAAGGAAACACCGGATCTCTTGGGATTTGTATTTGACTTGTTGACTTGTTGACTTGTTGAATTGTAACACTTATAAGATGCGTCCAAGTGTTTTTGCTCTTCCGTAGGAACTTTGTCTTCTGCAGGAACTTGTTCTTTCGTTGGAACTTGTTCTTCAGAAGGACTCTTCACTTCATCTCATGCTGATCATCAGTGAATACTTATGTTCATCCGTAGACAATCTATGAAAGCCTTGTCGTAAGAAACATATCTACGGAATGACAAAGATGCCATCCGTAGACGTTTCTTACACTTAGCCGATTACAAGAATTCACCAAGTATATTGCTTTTACCTGACATCATACACACCAATCAACACATATATGGGTTAACCTATATACTCAATGCATACATAAAGATAGTGAGTTAAAATCATTTATTACATGAATTGATTAAAGTTCTAGCCCTATACAAAATGATCTAGACCTATTGTTCCTAGATCTAACAATACTCCCCCTTGGACTTAGATACTTGTAATCAAGTTCTTCAAAATTGAAAGTTCCTTCTCTATGGCAATGATCTTGTTGTAGATGTATGACACATCAGTCTTCTGATCATCATATTTATAATTGATCTTCATCTTGCTAAGCTTTTTTAGAGTTTCAAAACTCAGTCCCAGCACAGGTTTCTTAGTAGTAAGAGTGTCCAACACATTGTTGTTGTGCACTACTTCCAACTCATCTTGCTCTAAGATCCTTAGTTCTGAGACTTCTTCAAAATTAGCTCCTTTCAACAGTCCGACATTATGCCTTCTCCTCTTGTAAACTTTGGCATGTAGTTTGTCAACCACTTGGATTACATGAACATGTAGGAACAAATCATTCTCTGCTCTTTCATCAGTCAACTTTGGAAAGAATTTGTCATATAAGTACGAAGTGTAGCTGGGATGGATTAACTTGATTTCCACAGGATCGAAGATCCTTATCCGATCAACTTTCTTGTTCTCAGCATTTCTCAAACAGCACAAGTTCCTTTGTCTTTTCAATATATCCCCATTCTTTTATTGGATATGTGTATTGATTTCCTTTAATTGACTTGATTGCTGCTGTTTTCCTATGATTGTATCCAATCCTCTTTAGAAATTCATCATCAACTGATTCAGAGGCATTGGACTTATACCTTTTTAGCCCTTGTATTCTCTTCTTGTGTTTAGCATCCTTTGTCTTTTCCTCTGTCAGCACATCATCTCTAAACTTAGTCTTCAACTTACCCACAAATGTTGAGAAGTCTCTTCCTCTTGGATGTATTGGGTAGTTAGAGATGATTAGACTTTGTAAATCTTTGAGGTCACATTCAGGTAGACACAATAGTGAAAACACATGATGGAAGTATTGAATCCTTCCAGATGTTCTCTTAATTACTGCACAATCCCAGTCTGGATCATATTTCCAGGCCATGATCCTGTTTTCTTCCACAGAATTGGGAGTTGTCAGATGATCAATCAGCTCTATCAGGGTAGATTTTTGTTCAGTGATTTCTCTGAAAGTTGTTCCAAGTGGCCATACTTTTCCAGGTATCACTTCCCTTGGTTCTCTAACTAGTTTTTCTTTCCCTTTGTGCTGATCTTTGCTTTCAACAATCAGTTATTCAGTAGGAACTTTGTTGTGGTGCTCTACAGCAGGGTTTGGAGCTTCAGTTCAAAATCTCACACCAGTTTTAAGTTCGACACTCATCACATGCTCCATCATCGTTCTGAGCTCACCAACTGTTCTTCCCTTAAGCTCATGCATCTTGTAATTATGACCTTGTAACCAGCAGGTCATATTGTATTAGCTTAGTTTTACGGTTTCACAGTGACCTAAATCTTTCTTGATTTTCTGAATTGATTGGAAGGTTGTGAAAGCTTCATAATCACAATTGGGGATCATGATTCTATCAAACTCAAATTCTTTGAGTAGATCCTTCAACTTAGACATATTCATCCTTTCAACCATGTCATATGGAAATCCATGGTTGATCAGGGTCAAAAACATGGAAGACTCAGGTCTCTCTTCCAGGATGTCTTTTGTAGTCAGGAGGTCATTAACCTTTGAATCTTTTGGTTCTTTTAGAGAGTCCATATTTATGAGCTCATTCCACTCTTCATCACTGTCACTATCCTCATGAGAGATTTTCTTCACAGTAGATAAATCTACTTAAGGAGTGTGTTCAGGGGAGGACCTATTAGGTGAATCTTCCACACTGATCACCTTCTTATGAGTAGCATCTAGGTACTTCCTCTTCCTTGAGTATTAACTGAGGTGCTTACAGGTCTCAGAAGATTCTTTCACTGGTTTTGTTGTTGGAGCAGCACTTGACTAAAGAGCACATATTTTCATTTTCAGCTCCTCAATTTCTTCCTCTTTCATCTTTAACATAGTAGATTGAGCAGAGAGAGAATTTGTTACTTTTTCCACTTTCAAGTTCATCTTCTCCTTTTTAGTTTTCTCATGCCTTACAGACTCCATAAGTTCTTTTTCATGTTGAAGTAATGCATCAATGACTTCATTGTTGCATTGTGCATCTTCTTTGAGCCTTTTTAGTCTTGCTTCTTGTTTCATCAACTCATCATCCTTTTCTTTTATGACTCCCTTTAACTCTTGTATTCTTTGCTTTCTTTTGTTTGACTTGAGTACAAGTTATTGTATTCAGCCACTAGGTAACTCTTGCTTACAGGGATGTCCTTGTCACTCAAATAATCTTCATGGTAGGCAATAACATCAACAAAGTTCCCTTTTTCTTCTTCTGCTACATGTTCAGCAGTAGTCTCATCATTATTTACTTCAGTGGGTGCCACACTTGCTGAACTCGAGCATGTCTCAACTGTTTGATCAGCAGGCTCTTGATGCTAATGTTGATGTAGTTGCTGAGCATCATGGATTGGACTTATTGGCTCAGTATGATCAGACAACACTAGGTTTTAAGAGTTAGAGACTGAGAGTGGAATGGTGGTTGCTTGAGACGTCAACTCAGTCTCACTAGAGAAAATGAGTTTTGAGACTGAGTTACATGGATAGTCTCAGTGTGAACACTCTCAGGAGTTTGATGTTAAGGAGTTTTAGTTTGTTGATGAATAGGTGATTGATTGTGGATTGGAGAGATTGGCAGGTATGTTGAGTGATTGATTGAGATTGTGGTGGTGATTCTTGTTGGATAGGTGAGATGGGCAGGGTGTTTTCAGTGGCTGCTGATAGTTGTTATGGAGATTCATGACGTTGAATAGGTGAGATGGGCATTGTGTTTACATTGGCTGGAGATAGATGTTGGTGAATGGGTGGTTGATGGGGTGAATGTAAGGCTTGTACAGAGTTAGAAGATGACTTTTCTTCCTGATCTACCCAAACAAGTTCTTGTGGAATATTGGCATTAGCATCCACCACATGGGAAAACATTAGCATGTCTTCCCCTTGGTATTTCCCACTGATCTTGTTCAAAACAGATCTACCCAAATGAGCTTGCACAAACACATCACCCTCTCTTGCTATCCCTGGCAGCTCAGCATTAATGATCAGTTGTAGAAATCTTGGGAACATATACATCTTATCGTTCTTCTGCACTCTTACTTGGTCACACAGACAGTTAAAGATGTACTTTGAGTAGTTGTAAGTCCTTCCCTTAAAGATCCCTATGATTCCCAAAAAGATTTGCCATAAGAACGTATCTAATCCGGATTTACTGTTTGAGATACACTTAAAGTAAGTGTGACATAGGAACCGGTAAGGCTTGCACAGTCTCTCCTTCTTGATCTCTCCTTTATCAAAATCACCATCATATCCCTAAAATACCTTCTCTATGTACTCATTTTCAAACACATCTGGATGACCAATCTCTCGCTCACCCAACTCAAGTGCCCTTTTGATGGTTTGTTCATCAATCCTTATTCTTTTAGTTTGGATTTCATCAACTATCACATCAGTTTCTCGATATTGCTCTATTCGAGCTGAATTCCAGAAATCAACTATGTGCGATTGATGAATCACCAGCTCTTCTGTCAGCGCATAGAAGAGCCCGGAACGTCGAAGGTGTCTGATGATATCCCGACAACCTTCTGATGCGGGATCATCAGCATTAACAAATGCGCACACATTGTGCTCTCTTGCAAACCTATTCGTCATCTTTAAAACAACGATCTGTGATCAAGATTATGCGATTGTTTTCAATTTTGTTTTAGTAATTTTGAATGTTTGTGACAGGGGGAAAAAGGGAGTGCGCTTTTGTAGGTCTGAAAAATGAAAAAAAAAATGCTCTGAAAAGTGAATAATGAATGTTTTAAGTCAAAAACATCATTTATACTCTCGGACACATTAATTTCATTTATTTAATGAAATGGGCCCCACTTTATTTTTACCCTTTCCGTGGATTTTATTTATTCCAGACTTCAAATCTTCCGTAGGACATCTGCGGATGCATAACATCAGCGGATGCCTAACCATCAATTACTGAAACAAAAATTTAAGTATATCTTGATTATCCATAGATTACCAAACTATGATTATAGATTATACTTTTAAACTATTAACACATCCGTAATTTACCAATTCTACGGATGGTCATAATTTAATTTGTTTTTTACTGTTGCTTCTGCTGATGCTGAAGTTTCACTGTAGCTTCTACTGATGCTGAAATTTCACTGTTTGAAACTTTGATTGCATGATTCTAATCAGTGATAGAACCATTTATTGCTATTGGACCTTGTTGACTTTGTTTTCATGACAATTGAGCACAAGAAGATTTATATTTTGAGAAACTTCATATATCCTGCAACTAAGTTAGTGCTAAAGCTCCATTTCCTTTGAAGATTTTTGATGTTGGTTTAGATTTTTAATTTTTTTATTTTTTTATGCATTAACTACTCCCCCTAAATTTGTGATTAATGATAAGCTGTTACATTCATCATAAATTTACGTAGAAAATTAGCATGAAAGACATATGACAGTCCAAAAGTTATGAAATCTACTAAAATAAAACAGACATAACGTACTTATTTGGTACATGCATGCATATATATAAGGGGATCATACTATGACACTAAATCCACTTAAATCCAAACAAGAGTATTGTATCAACTAGGCATGCTGTTTATCATGTTTTAATTTTTATTAGAGATTGACTATTATGTGCTCCATATTCAATTCACATTAGAGTTTGTCCTCCGTTTGTGAGTCAAATCTTCACTTTTTTCACACTTAGAGACTATGTACATTAAGTTATAAATTCTATCTTGAGACAAATTTGTTGTCTCATTAATGCTTTGTTGCTAATGCTCTTTAGATAATATACAATTGATCATAATGGATTCTTTTGAGAGCTGAGATATGATCCCCATAAGGTAACCAGGTCTTTACTTACGTAAAACAGAGGTGCTATAACCCAGGTCTTTGTTCACACAAAACAGAGGGAGGATGAAGATTATACTCTAAATCATAAACCCATGTCTTTCTTTAAACAAAACAGGGGGAATATGATTTGCCAAGATAAAAGTTATAAAGTGTTTTACATAGTGTGCTTGGGTGAGTGATTTGATCATATCAAGATAAGACTTACTTACTTGATCCTCAAAATAGAGTTTCCCACAGATAGTCACCTTTTCATTATGAACCTACTCATATATCAAAGTACTTTTTATCAGATTTAAAGTTAGTTAATTACAGGAAGTAACCAAGGCATGGTATACTATCATTTCCCATACATACGACATGCTGAAACAAAAGACACAATAGATTACTATTTAGAAGGATAGTCACATGCTTTTCTTATGATGAGTAATCTAAGTTAATCATGCCCAAAGATTCAATCAAAAAATTAAATCTACTGAATCAAAGGATTTAGTGAATAAGTCAGTAAGCTTATTTATTGTATCCACTTTGATTAACTTGATTAGACCCTTTTCTAAGCAATCCCTTAGAAAATGATATCTGATTTCAATATGCTTGTTTTTCTATGTTGAACTGGGTTAGCAGTGATGAACATAGTAGCTGAATTATCAATATGAATTGGTGTTTAAAGGAAATTGTAACCATAATCAAGTAATTGGTTTTGCAATGAAAGTACTTGAGAGCAACTAGCTGAAGCAGCTATGTACTCAGCCTCAGCTGTGGGTACAGAGACATTTGTTTGCTTCTTGCACTGCCTTGAAACAACTCTTGGTCCTAGAAATTGACATCCACCAATCGTGGATTTTCTGTTGTTGTTGCATCCTCCAAAGTCACTATCTAAGTATGAGTAGAGACTGAAATCTCCGTCTTTTGGATACCAGAGTCCTAGAGCAGGTTTCCCTTTCAGATATCTAAAGATTCTCTTAACAGCATTCAGATGAGACTCTTTTGGATCAGATTGGTACCTAGCACAAACACACACAGCAAACATTATGTCAGGTCGGCTAGCAGTTAGATACATAAGAGATCCTATCATTGATCTATACAATCTTTGATCAACAGATTTCCTAGTAGGATCAGGTACAATCTTGTCTATTTTTGAAGCATGAGTTTTGCATGAAGATCTAACAGCAAGATTGTACTTCTTCAATATTTGATGAATATACTTCTCTTTATTGAAAAAAATGCCATCTGTTTTCTGATTAACTTGTAGGTCAAGGAAGAAAGTCAACTCTCCCATTGAACTCATCTGAATTCAGATTTCATTAACTCTTCAAAGCTCACACATAGTCTCTTATTGGTTTATCCAAATATGATGTCATCTACATATATTTGAACAACCAACAGTTCTTGATGTTCTTGTTTGAGAAAGAGTGTCTGATCAATAGTTCCTCTTTTGTAACCATGCTTGAGCAAGAAAGATGATAATGTTTCATATCACTTTCTTGGTGCTTGATGAAGACCATACAAAGCTTTGTCTAGCTTGTAAACCCTATGTGGTAGTCAGGATCTTCAAAACCAAGAGGTTGAGCGACATAGACCTCTTTATCAATTTTACGATAAAGGAAAGCACACTTGACATCCATTTGGTAGACCGTGAACTTATTATAGGAAGCATATGCTAGAATACTCTGATTGCTTCAATTCTGGCAACAGGTGCAAAAACTTCATCATAGTCTATCCCTTCTTCTTGAGTATATCCTTATGCAATCAGCCTAGCTTTGTTTCTCTCAATTATACCTCTGTCATCTAGCTTATTTTTAAAGAGCCATCTTGTTCCAATTGGATGTTGACCTTCAGGCAAAACAACAAGATTCCAGACTTTCTGCTTTCTGAATTGCTGAAGCTCTTCCTGCATAGCTTCAATCCAGCTATTATCCTTCAGAGCAGCTATGATGTTTGGAGGAACAACTAGAGAAAGAAAACAAGTAAACAAGCAAATGTTTGTAGCTCCCCCTTGGCTTCTTGTGGTTCTTGCATTTAGGTCTCCAATTATATTGTTAGATAGATAAGACTTATGAATTCTGGTTGTTGGAATAGATTCAACTGGAATGGATGATTCCAAGTTATTCAGATCCATTGATGCTGATGGATTCAGCTATGATGATGAATTTAAGAAGTAATCAAAGTGTTCTTCATATTCAACATTTGAAGTAACATGTTCTTCATTTGGTACATGAGCTGTATTGTGAATGTCTTCCGTAGGAACTTCTACGGAAGTGTTTTGTTCATCCGTAGGAGTTACGGGAACATCTATGGATGGTATATATTGGGCTGCTGATAACTCTTTGGATTGCAGAGGATCATCTCCAATGTTTAGAGCATCTGCTGAGGCATTATCCATATCTCCGGATGATGGATGATCATCTACGGAGGCAGGGTTATTAGCTGTGGATGTAGTGTTTCCATCTCCGGATGTAGATCCATTTTCCTAAACTAGTAGAGCATCATTGCTGATATTGGTTGTTCCTTGATCCATGATACTTAGAGTTTGTGGTCTTGGAGGATCAGCTAATAGTGATACTTCATTCAGATTTGGAGGAACAAATGGATAACATGTATCAGCAGAACCTGGATTAATTAAATAACAAGAATTAAATGAGTTTGTTAAAGCATCTATATCAAACAATCATGATGATCCTTTTACAGATATGGTAAATGCGGATTCATCAAATGAAACATTAGGAGTTTCTTCCATAATGTTATGTTGTGGAATGTAAATCCTATATGATTTAGATGTTGAGGAATATCCAACAAAGAAACCATCATAGGCTTTCCAAAAAAAAATTCCCAATTGTTCCTTTGTGTTTAACACAGATACATGACACCCAAAAGCTCTAAGATATCCTATGTCAGGTTCTCTTTTGAATAAAAACTCATAAGGTATTTTATTATGTTCTTTGACAATTAAGGTCCTGTTTTGAACATTGCATGCTATGTTCACAGCTTCAGCCCAAAATGTGATAGGCAGCTGAGAGTCAGCCAGCATTGTTCTTGCTGCTTCAATGAGAGTTCTATTCCTTCTTTCAGCAACTCCATTTTGTTGTGGAGTTCTTGGTTCACTAAACTGCCTTGTAATGCCTTTATTCCTACAAAAAGAATCTAAGTCAGCATTAACAAATTCAGTCCCATTGTCACTCCTGAATATTTTAATTTTTAAATCAAGTTGATTTTCAATCTTGATGATAAATTCTATTAATGTTTCAGATGTTTCACTCTTTTGTTTTAAGAAAAAGACCCATGTGAATCTAGTGAAATCATCCACTATCACTAAACAATATTGCCTTTTTCCATTGCTCATCACATTGGTTGGAAAAAAAATGTGCATGTGAAGCAATTTGAGTGGTGTAGTGTTGGTATTGATAATTTTTGATTTATGAGACACTCTATGTTGTTTTCCTTTATAGCATGAAGAACAATGATTTGAACAATAAAATGCTTTCTTTGGCAGTCTAATGACTAAGTCATTTTTCACCAATTTATTCATATTCTTCATGTTGGAATAAACAAGCCTTCTATGTCACAATTGAGACTCATCATCTGAAGACTTAGATAGCAGGCATGTCTCATGGCTTGTGGTGTGGTATTATTCATATCCAAAACATATGTGTTTCCTTTTCTTGATGCTTTAAGAAGGATCCATTCTTCTGGAATTGAAAAACCTGGCTTAAGAATATAACAATTAGTATTATCAAACAGTGTTCTATAATTTTGATCACAAATTTGGGACAAACTTAATAAATTATACTACAAATTTTCATAATAATTTACTTTCTCAAATTTGACCACACCATTAGTTACCATTCATTTGCCAACTATTTTACCTCCCTTCTTATCCCCACCAAATGCCACATATGAGGCATTTTTATGCTTGAAGCCATGGAGAAGAGAACAGTTTCCCGTTATATGCCTGGAACAACCACTATCAACACACCACTTGTTGTCAGCTCTCTATAATTATTCCTGCACAAATAAAGAAATCAATTAGAATTGACAACCCAAGTCTTAATGATCTTGGGTTTGCCAGTAGTGCCTAAAATTGTTACTCCTTCACAAATCAGTCTTGAAGTTTTAGTGTTAATTTTAGGCTTAATTGATTCATTCTGAGCTGTTTGTGGTGAGGATGATTCTGTTGAAGATGAGGTTGTAGAATTTGGTTCTGGTTTCTCAATCTCTTCTTCATTCACCTTGTCTTTCTTTGGTTGATGCTTTGATTTTGACAATGAACCTTGTATTTTGAAAGTTTCATCATCTTTTGATCTTGACTAAGATACATGGGTTCCCTTTACAAAATTGTCAAATAAAGCATCATTAACATTTGACTTCTTGTCAGTCAATTCCACCTTTTTGTAAGGTGTTTTGGATTGCTGAATTGATGTTCTTTTCTTTAAAGGTTTACCCTCAGCAGATGGTGTCTCCTTGGTTTTTGGCTTTTGTTTTTATTACAACTTCTTTGGTTTTGAATCTTCTTGACTATCGGTGGATTAAGAATCTGATTCAACCATTTTAGATTTTGACTTCTTTGTGCCCTTTGTCTTGTTCTTTTTGTTGAAATAACATTCCTGAGTTGAATGATTATTTTTGTTACATATTGCATAATGTTTGTTGAAGTTGCAATCAGAAGCCATATGATTGTTCATATTACAAATAGAACAGTAACTGCTGAAGTAGCAATCTTCAGTATTGTGATTTTCATATCACACCATTTGCAATACATTTCCTCAGATTCTTCATCAAAATCAACTACCTTCTTTTTCTTATTCAGCTTTTGATTCTTCAAATCTTTTTCCAATAGTGCACTTGATTTGTCTATGATTTTTCTTGGTACACTGTCAAACGATTCTTGTTTAACTTTTGATGATTTTTACTACTTGGTATCCACCACTTTCTGATTAGGTTTGTTGGTAGTTGCTCTTATCTTTGGCAGATCTTCCACGAATTTGGATTTTGCTTTCCGTAGATGTTCTACGGATTCAGTAGAGTTTGCCTTTCGCAGATCTTCTACTGAATTAACTTTCTTCTGTTGCTGATTTGTTGATTGTTTCTTCTTACCCTTATCTATAGAAGATATGTGTACCTCCTCAGTAGATATGCACTGATCAACTCCTTTTGTTGAAGATTTCTGATGCTGATGAAGCTCTTGAAGTCCTTTATTTAATTGAGCAATTCTCCTGCAGATAGTTTTCAACATGTTTCTTTGTTTTAGAGGATATTGCAATTTTATTTCTTCAAGAACTTTAGGAAGGATAGTTTCCATAGCAACATTCTTACCAATGTTCATTTGATCATCACCATGTTCATCAAAATCATCCAAGTCATCACACTTATAAATTTCAAATTCTGAGCCATTTTATTTAATGTTTTCTGATTCCGAAGACTCAGTTTCACTCACCTCAGATTCATTGTTGTTATTTTGTTGATTAGATTTCGTTTCAAACTTGGTGCTCGGCACAAAATGATTTGACAAAGTGTTTGTCATTGTTTCAGGTAGAGTTGTGTGGTTATCGTTTATACGAGGTGCAACAACATTATATCCCAACCCTACCTATTCTTTGATTCAATATGAGAATTTAATAATTTCTCATATTGCTGAGATGAAAGTTGAAACTTCTGAAGTTTCACTTCAGTTGACGCGTGATCAGCCATGGATTTGGTTAAGGAAGTGGCCGGATGCTCAACTTGGGCTTTTAAGCTGTAATTTTCTAAAATAAATTTTTCTAAATCCTTTTGTAAAGAGTTAATTTTGATTTGATATAATTTATGTTCTCTTACAAGAGATTCATTAAAAATCATTATTTCTTTTACTTTATCAGTCAGTTGTTGAGCATGGACTCTATATCTTTCAACTTCCTGAACACATACTAATGAGCATGGTCTTTCTCTTACCTCTCAATCCATTGGTGGAACGTTGTTCTCCATGTGGGCCATTAAAGCTTGATTCTCTTCTAAGACATCCTTCTCATACATGCTCTATGTTGGATCTTATATGCCCAAGACACATACAAGATTGATGTGGTTAGTACGTTATGATCCAAGTCGGGTCATACCCAATTACAAGCTATACAAACACCAATTAATATTTATTTGTTGATAAGATCAAACAAATAAATACTAACACCAATTTAGAAAATGGGTTTTCTAAAACATTGCTTTTGTAAAAGAACAACATTATATAGATAATTTGTTCATGAGAGATTGTTTGTTTCATTATTTAAATTTGTTAAATAATAACAAATAAAAGTGTC
>BJCO01742452.1:0-13452 GCA_018326465.1 Flaveria floridana
AACACCCCAAAACTAAACACATCGGTATTAAATATCACTTTATACGTGACTGTTTTGAAAAACAATTAATCGATGTTGTTAAAATAAACACAGATTTCCAAAGCGCCGACCTCTACACTAAAGCGTTTGATACACCTCGATTTCATTATCTGTTAGAGGTCAATGGCGTTAAAAAGAAAGATGATGTGATTCCAGACGAATCAAGTTCATAGTCCGACTCTATGTTTTATTTTTTATTTTTCTTTATTTTCTTTTATTCTTTCTGTCATTAAAAATTCAAAAAAAACACAAAAAAGTTTTCGGTTTTAGAATTTAGGGGGAGAATCATTTTAGTTTCAGTAGTTAGTATTTAATTACTCAAAAAAAAATGAGGGCGGGCAGATAAGCTGAAAAGCAAAGATATCACATCTGTGAAATTATATCAACTTAATGAAAAATGATAGTACATAGGCATCGAATTGTTTGGGACACCAAAAGATTTAAAATGTTCTAAAATGTTATATTCAAAGTTACAGAAATTTATAAGTCTAAGAAGTCACAGCCTAATGAGTGGAAATATGATAGGAAGCTAGTCTGCTACTGTGGTTACATAGAGAAAGTAGATCAAGGGGTTGCTAATCCATTATATGATGTGTCGGTAGATTCAACACAATAGACAAGTAGACTTCATTGGTGAACAACTTTAAAACTAAACCGTTCAATAAGCTGTGGGTTCCATCTTATCTCTAGTTAACATAATCAACTTATTTCCAACAAGGGGTGAAGAGCAAAATGAACATCACAAATGTGTGCGGACCACCATAAAATGAGCAAAATGAAAAAAAATATGTGAAACGCAATCAAGCTAATGACAATTGTCGTTGGTGCGTTATATGTATAATAAAATTGCTCTAACAAGAAGATAGGTTGTGTGCCTCTCTGCTGTGCGATGGCACTGACATGAGGATAAGCACAATCTAAATATTCTAGAATTAATTGTTGTTTGCGCCTCTCTGCTGTGCGATGGCACTGACCAGAGGCTTGGCATCTCTTTGAAAGCTCTTAGAATAGTTTCTCCTTGTCAAAACCCATAGACCGCTCAAAAATCTCCTGAGGAAAGTTGATTACCATATAAGTGTGGGATCCACAAATGCTTATTGAAATAATAAACCTAAATAATCACCAATGTATGTAAAAAATCTGTGAATGGATTTAGGTGGACAAATATACTGACAATCATTGTGGCAGCATTCTCCGATGGTCAAAATCAATGTGTGCTACATAACAGCTCTAGTATGATTTCCTGTTAGTGCTACTGACTCTTAGATGAATAAGACTCTGTAATTGGTGAATATAACGTTCTCTGTATCTACATAAATATAAAAGGTCCCAAATGATTATGTTTATGCATGTATGATTCCATAAGAATCTTTCTAGATAAGATGTAAATGCTTGATGCTGTTCTGCTCAGGGGGAGAAATCGTTTAAGGAAAGTTAAAATGTTTTCAACCCACCTCAAATGAAAAATACAAAAAGATCGTCTTAATTTAGTTTTGTTTAAAGTTTTTCTTAGCTTTACTTGTGTTTGTATCGAGTTGATGTCGGACTATGTAACAAGAGAAAATCTATGAATGTCACAAATTGAACCTAACATTATCAGATAACAGCTTGTTTCTGGAATGATTAAAAGGATCACGTCTGAGGTGATAACAAGGTTTTAAAGTTAAGAGGATTACGTCTGAGGTGATCAAATGGTTTTCAAGTAAAAGGATCACGTCTGAGGTGATCAAACAGTTTTGATTAAAAGGATCACGTCTGAGATGATCAAAATTTTTCAGTTAAAAGGATTACGTTTGAGATGATCAAAGGTCATAATGTCATATATAAAATTCAAGTTTTGAAAGGTTGAGAAAAGTGAAGTCAAACTCATAAGAATGAGCCAATTGCACGATTGGATCATAAGTATGGACCAACCACATGATTGGGCCATAAGTATGGACCAATCACAAGAATGGACCATGAGTATAAGCCAATCACACAATTGGACCACGAGTATGGGTCAAAGTATACGATTGGATCATGCGTATGGGTTCAGTCGTACGACTGAAACTCAGTCGCACGAATCGTACGACTGGCTGAAGAAGTTTAAGTCAGTCGTACGACTGAACCTCAGTCGCACGAATGAATCATGCGTATGGGTTCAGTCGCACGACTGAAACACAAATTAGTATAAAAAGGGGCTCAGTCGGTCGTAAACCCTACACTTGACTTCAAAACTCTCCAAAAACCGCCGACTACCTAGACACCCTTTTCAAATTTTTTTCCTATGATTCCTACTGTTTTAGTATCGCTGACTGATTCTTACTCATCTACAGGTACTAAGAGACTGAAAACATATCAAATGAGGATGATTAATCGAACCTAACTGTTTGAATGGGCTAAAACAAGAACCTTGACTAAAACCCTAAAATAGAATACTTAAATGAACCAAAATGTATATTTAAAGGATATTAAGTGTAATATCGAGTCTAGGTGCATCTAATGAATCCAAACTTTAAGTTTAGTGACTTATTTGACAAAGATTCAAATTTTTGGATTCGAACAGTGTAGATGCGAATGGACATGCTGATGAACTTCAGTCGCATTATTGAGCCAAACGCACCATTCAATCGCACGATTGAATCAATCGGTGACTCAGTCGCACGACTGACTCGACCGCATGTCATGACAAACGACTAAGTCCATTCGGGGGCTCGATCGCACGATTGAGGTCAGTCGTATGGTTCAATCGTATGATTGAATCAGTTAGATACATTATGTTCATATTAAATTGTTCTTTCTTATGAACGGATCTAACATATCTGTTTCTTGTGTTGCAGGAACATGGCTGAAAGATGGACCATAAGCACTAAGCACAATATATGTGCTTAACTCGATCCTACATCCCGGAACGCTTCAAAGTTCGTCGGGATCATTGCTTTTCTTCATCGATCGAGGATCTACCATGCCATTGCTACACCCTGCAAACCTTATCGATCCATCCACCAGGCATTCTCGGAGAATGCTGTGGTAGATCGCTCAGTGGAGCCTTACAGGATCCAAAGTTCCATCTTCGACCAAGACATCGACCTTGGGGTGGATGACTTATGGAGGATCTTGGACTTGAGTGAGGACGGAGCCTACTTGACCAAGCTACATCCTCTGACTGTTCGGGGATGTTTTATGAGGATCAAGTACGCCGGCGACATCAATACCGGCGTGCTAAACAAGAGTAACATGTGCCCGCAGTTTAAGTATCTGGCACATGTGATCCTCAAATGCATTGCCTCCCAGCGTGGGGGATTCGATGAGATGTCTGACCAAATACAGAATGCATACGTTGCACTGGTTTCGAACCACTCGTTTAGTTTCTCTTGGATATTTTTCACGTATTTGACGGAGAACATCGAGGTGAAGGGTAAGGAAGGCTTTTGTATGTACCAGAGGTTTATTTAGATGATCATTAATCAGAAGCTTCCTCAGTTGCCCAAGGAGAAGGATGATACGGTGTCCCTAGAGGTTATGGACGACACCACATTAGGACAGATGAAGGTGTACCGGGGGAAGCAGGTGAAGCCCCCGGTTAGGAGATTATTTGGCCACCTGGCAAACGTGGACTACATGGCACCAGCTCGAAAGAAGTGGCGTCACGATGACAGTGATTCGGATGTTGAGCCCATCATTGTTCAAGATGACGATGATGATGAGGATGATGACGAAGATGATGGTCAGGGTGGTGGAGATGCTGGCTCCAGTCAAACACAGGCCACCGACATGTCGACCATATCTACACCACCTCAGCAGAGTGGATCCTCAACTCCTGGTGGATCTGAGCAGGCTGCCATCCACTGGGACTTCATGGTAGATGATGAAGAGGAGTCAGATGATGAGCCTCTCACTCGGAGAGTCGGTAGCCGAGTCATGGATACCGAAAAAGGGAAAGAGGCGGTTGGGGGACGTCGAGCTGGTTTGGATGGTTGTGATACTGATGTTACAGATCCTACTTACACACCTGACCAGCCGGTTAGCCTAGGAGGAGCCCCAATAACCAAGGGCTCCAGGAGGAAGAGGATGGTCCAACCTTATGGGAAGAAGGACAAGAGGAAAAGGATTGTTCTGATTACTTCTTCCACCACCACAGCTACTACCACTACCACTGTTCCTCACCCTACCACCACTCCTACCACCACTACAGCCACCACCACTTCCACCACTACAGCCTCTACTACTCCCACCACCACTCATACATTCCTACCTACCACACCCATAATACCCACATCAGTTCCACCTCAATCCACTCCCACACCTACTCCCATCTACACCACATCCACCACCATACCATCTATACCCCAACCTGGCACTTCCACCTCATTCCCTCCTCCACAAGGATCTTCTATACCCAATGTTGGGTTAGAGGAGCAGTTAGATAGCCTCAACAGACTGGTGCTCAAGATTCTAGCGACAGATGATCTGAGAGCTAACTAGATGAGTCAGTTGATAGCGGTCAATAACGCTTAGGGCAAGCAGATAGCACAGTTGACAGAGAAGAACGCTGCTCATGAGAGAGCGTTAGCTCGAGCTCACCATGACCTGACTGCCCAAAACGAGCTATTGATGGAATTTGTTAAGAGGATCGAGGAATTGGAGAAGAAGAACAAGAAACTGATGCTGAGGTTGAAGGGAACCAAGAGTGAGCCCTTGAAGATTAAGGGTGATGGTGATGATAGTGGAGATGATGATGATGATTCTTCTGATGACGAAGGAGAAGAGGAGAAAGAGGGAGGAAGCGGGAAAGACAAGAAGGGGAATGATGATGAGGATGATCAGGCAGGCGATGCGGCTGTATCAGCCTTGACCCCATCGACACGGGAGAGGCAGACAAAGAGAAATCAAGACCAAGGAGCCTCTTCCTCAGCTCCTCCAGCTGAAGAGATGCCCGATCAAGGCAAAAGTAATGATTAGATGTTTATGTATTTAAAACTTTTGTAATTGAATTATGTATTACATTAATGTAATTAATGATTATTAATGTTTAAATGTCTTGATTAATGAATTATGTTTAATGTGTTGAATGTTTAGTCAAACAGATAAAGCTCAACAGAGAGATGAATATGACGTCGTCCCCCTTCAGCAAATCAAGACTTAGCTCACTATGATTCTTGATTTGCAAGGGATCGTAAGACGATCTGTGAGCTACACTCCTGAGGAAGGAGAGATCATCCATGACCTCACTGATGAGCAGCTCACTGAGATGTTCAGACTTAATCCAGATAAGCTTGTCAAGGATTCACCTGAGGTAGACGTCGTGAGTGACGAGGAGCTATAGGGTGTGGATGAGATTGAGATAGAGGATATAACGTCTGAATACTATCCTAAGTACACTGACTAAGATGGCAATGGTATCCCCAACTTGGGTGATATATTTGGCAGTGATACCTTTGAGAAGTTGGATGAGACGGAGAAGGAGAAAGAGAAAGATGAAGGGAAAGCCCAAGCTACAGACACATATGTTGATATTAAAAAAGCTGAATGGGCAACGTGCTTGTCTGAAATGAAAGGCCAATGTGTACCTCCAAAGTTGAACGCCTACACAAAATTGTACCGAGTGAAGAAGCATCAGAAGGTGTCGGGTAAGATCATAAGTTGGGCATATTTTGAAGATTTGGACGTCTATGCTGTCAAGAGGGAGGAGGGGATTGAGTACTTCAGATATACTCATGATCTGAAGACTCTTCCCTGTTTTGAGCTAAACAAGTTAGCCTGTTTGGACCTTTTGTACGCCAACCCTAGGAAAATATCGGGGTGGTTCGAGACAGCACTAAGGAAGGAATACCACACCAGATGGATCAACTTCAGGCCTCAACAACCTAAGAGGTTCATACATAAGACCAAAGTTGATCCTATTTCTGGAAGACCAAAAGTAGTGCTGAAGTGGAGTCCCCCGCGCACAATGTCTAAGATCCCTCTACGGGAGATGCCTTAGGACTTCACTCCACACTTCAAATGGTGGTATTATGACTGGAGGATAGGTGAAGCGGTCATAGTCCTAAACAGAGAGGGTAAAATAGAGACTATCAGGGTATTTAACCCGATATGGCTAATCATTTTATCTGCTGAAGATGTTTACACATTGTACAAGTGGCCTCTGTTCTATGACTCACAAGATATTGTACAAGCTCTACAATTCCAACATGTTATACAGCTCTGCTTCGCGTTTGAAATTCATACGGGAGTCACAAGAGAAGAGAAGTACAAGAAATTCAGAGAGCATGCAAAGGATGTAAGACAATAGGCTAAACTAGGTCAAAGGTGGAGTTTGTTGATACATTATGTACCTAATTTATGATCTTAAATGTAATAGTCTTTTATTTCTTACACTGATGTAATGTGATGACTCAATGATAAATGAAATGCATTTTGATGTCTATTTGTGGTTGATTATTTCATATTATTATTGTATTGAGTATGATTCACATGTATGAACTTTATATATAGGTTTGATGTTGTTGTACATAGTTCTAAGTCAATAATGACTTAGAAATATATTCAACCTAGTCGGATGGTTATTCATACTAATGGACCATACTTATGGACCATACGTATGAATCAACCATACTTATGGACCAGTCGCATGACTGAACCAGGAGATTGAATCAGTCGCATGACTGAGACATAATATTGATTCAGTCGCACGACTGAACCTTCAGTCGTGCGTATGAGTCAACCGCATGAGTCAGTCGTACGACTGAACCATGCTAATGGTTCAGTCATACGAATGGACACTGAAAACCTATAAATACCATATAATTCGTGTAAAAACACAACACTTCAAATTCTTTCATACCCTAGCCGTCCAGAGCGTCCTAGGTCGCCCATCTAAGTTCATAGTTCGTTCCTAATCGATTCCAACTCATTCTTAACGTTTGTTTCATCGTTAGATCGATCAGGTTGTTCGTTCTCACTGATTGGATCGCCAATCAAATAGAATTCCGCGCTATTTGATTTGGTCTCATGCAGAATCCGTTAGTACTCCGTACGAAAACAATCCTAACAGAGACCCCTAGGAAAAATGTACGACGTGGCAAGAAATCTATGGGTAAGGATGTTTCGAAATCATAAGATCAAAACCCAGACACCTTTCCCCTGACATCTGAGATAACACCCACAACTCAACCGGATAACTCTGAAACAGAAGAAAGTGGATCTAAGAGACATAGGTTGGAATAATGTCAGATAGAATCAACCAACCAGATCCTCAAGAAAGTTAAGAAGATACAAAGAGAAATCCAGATGATCCAAACAAATCTTCAAGAGATGAAGGAAGGAAGCCAAAGTACCTTCATCAAGATATGAAATTGGATTTGGGGAAAATAGGATTAGAGGGAAAACCTAATACATTATGTGACTATTTTAGAATATGTAAAATAAGAATATAATAAAGGACTTTGTTATGATTATGAAACCTTATGTTCTAAATTAAATGAAATTTTTGTGTGATATTAGTATAATTGGTATATTATTAAACATGCCGCCAAGAAGAGATACCCAACCTATATGGAGAACAAGACATGTTGGATGACCAAGAACTAGGCTAGGAGAAGAAGCTCCACTAGTAAATACCACCACCAATAAGAATGAAAGGATTTCTCAAATAGTGAGCCAATAATTAGAAGCTGCAATACCTACATTACTAGTTCAACTACAACAGAACCTTAACTTTGGAGGTATATCGCCTGAAAATGAAGAACAAGGAAATGTTAACGAAGGAGAACACCAGGAGGAAGAGATTTTAGACAGAGTTAGGAAAGGATGTTCCTATAAGACTTTCATGTCTTGCAGACCCCGAGAGGTTAACAGAAAAGATGGAGCAGTACAAGCCTTACGTTGGTTAGATGAAATGAAATCAGTGTTAGATATTAGTAATTGTGCTGATAACTACAAAACCATGTTCGCTTCACACTCTCTTACGGGAGAAGCACAGTCTTGATGGAAAACGGAAGTCCAAACAAAAGGAAGGCACATTATGAACGGATTAAGCTAGGAAGAGTTTAGGAACCTAGTCATTGAAAAGTATTGCCCTTATAATGAAATAGAGAAAATAGAAGCAGAATTTTTGGCATTAGAAATGAAAGATGCAGCACATTGAGAGTATACTGATAGGTATAATGAACTTTCTAGGTTTAATGCCATATCAGGTAACTATAGAAACAAAGAGGATAGGAAGATACATCTGGGGTTTAGTATCACAGATTAGAGGAGTGGTAAAATCTATAATGCTAAAAAGTTTTCAGGATGCAGTGACTCTAGAAGGAAGCTTGACTGATGAAATGATATGGAATGGATCTTTAACTGATCCAAAGGTAGGAGAGAAGAGAAAGTGGAACAAAAATAATACGGGAAGGAAGTTTGAAGGAAGCCAGAGTAAGAAGATAGCTAGAAACACAGTAAGAAATTTCTTAGAAGTTGTACAAGAAAGGAGACTTCAAATGGAAAGACAACCATGGTGCAGTACTTGCCAGAGATACCATCATGGTAAATGCATGGTAGTGATCTGTTACAATTGCAAGAAGAAAGGACACATATCCCGAGACTGTAAAAGACCCGTAAACCCTAAACCAGATTACTATCAGTGTGGAAGTGAAAATCATTTTCGCAACAAGTGTCCAGAACTAAAAGGAAAAACCCCAACCAACCTAAATAATCCACATGGAAGAGCATTTATAATGAAAGCTGAAGAAGCCCGACATGAACCAGAAGTAGTGACGGGTACGTTTCTTATTGATGGTCAGTTTGCAATAGTATTATTTGATACGGGAGCAACTCGTAGTTTTGTTTTGAATATATTTAAACCTTTACTTAATTTAACCTCAGAGAAACTGAAAAGTAAATATATGATAGAACTAGCTGATGGAAAGATAATTGAAACTAGTAAAGTTATTCCTGACTGTATCTTAAATTTAGATGATCATTGTTTTGATATAGATTTGATTCCTATTGAATTAGGAGGTTTTGATATTGTTGTGGGTATGGATTGGTTAAGTAAGAATCAGGTTGAAATTATCTGTTGAAAAATATTGATTAAAATTTCTTTGATTAAAGATAATAAAACTCTTTACATATATGGTGAGAAACCTAGAAGTGCTATGAAGATAGTCTCATGTAAGAAAGCCCAGAAATATTTAAAAAAGAAATGTCTAGAATTTCTAGCCCATGTAGTTGATACAAAACTAGATAAGAAAGACTTAGAAGATATTCTTATTATTAGAGAATATCCAGAGGTATTTCTTGATAAATTATCAGGATTACCACACCTTCGTCAAGTAGAATTCAAAATTTAAATAGTACCAGGGACTGCCCCTATTCCCAAGTCTCCTTATTATTTGGCACCAACAGAAATAAAAGAGTTAATTAGTCAAATTTAGGAATTATTGGACAAGGAATTTATACATCCTAGTGTATGACCTTAAAGAGAACCAGTTTTGTTTGTAAAGAAGAAAGACGGAACCTTTAGGATGTGCACTGATTATAAAGATCTCAATAAAGTAACTATTAAGAATATATATCATCTCCCTAGAATAGATGACCAATTTGATCAGCTGGAAGGATCTAGTTACTTTTAAAAAATTGACTTAAGGTCAGGATATCACCAGTTAAGAGTACGAGATGAGGATATACCTAAGTCCGCATTTAGAACTCAATATGATTATTATGAGTTCTTTGCAATGCCATTTGGGTTAACTAATGCTCCAGCAGTATTCATGAACTTAATGAACAAAGTCTACAAACCTTACTTAGATAAATTTGTCATAGTCTTTATAGATGATATTTTTAGTCTATTCTAAAAGTAAGAAAGATCATGAAAGCACCTAAGGTTAAAATTGGAATTACTTCAGAAAGAAAAAAGTTGTACGCTAGATTCTCAAAGTGTGAATTTTGGAAAAAGGAAGTACAATTCTTAAGATATGTGGTTAACCAAGAAGGAATAAGGGTCGACCCAGCAAAGATGGAAACTTTTAAGAAATGGGAAGTTCTAAAAACGCCAATTTAAGTATGTCAATTCTTAGGTTTGGCAGGTTATTATAGAAGATTTATAGAAAATTTCTCAAGAATAACCCAACCTTTAACAGAATTAACTCACAAAGACAAGCCATATATTTAAGGAGAAAGACAGAATATTGCATTTGAACTTTTGAAAAATAAATTATGCAGTGCTCCTATTTTAGCTCTTCCAGATGATATAGATGATTATATAGTATATTGTGATGCATCACATCAAGGTTTCGGATGTATTTTAATGCAACGAGATAAGGTAATTGCATATGCATTCAGACAACGTAGAGGAAGTGAAAAAAATTATAATACTCATGACTTAAAGTTAGGAGAAATAGTATTTGCACTTAAGATTTAGAGACACTATTTATATGGAACCAGGTGCGTAGTTTATACAGATCATAAGAGTTATACTGATAAGAGAAGAAAGTCTTTAGAATTTCAAATAGGAGATAAGGTGTATCTAAAGGTATCACCGTCAAAGGGAACTATTCGATTTGGGAAAAGAAGTAAGTTAAACCCTAGGTATGTTGGCCTTTTTGAAGTAATTGATAGGATTGGCCCTGTAGCATATAGGTTAGACTTGCCTCAGGAATTAAGTGAAGTACATAATACATTCCACGTATCCAAATTGAAAAAATGCCTGATTCATGATACATTAAAGGTACCAATATAGGAAATCAAAATAGATAAGAATCTACATTTTATGGAAGAACCAGTAACAATTATGAATAGAAAAGTGAAAAGTTTAAGGAGAATTAAGATCCCAATAGTAAAGGTCAAATGGAATCCAAAACGAGAACCTGAATTTACATGGGAAAGGAAAGATAAAGTCAAGATAAAATATCCCCACTTATTTGAGGTTAAACTGAATGAAAAGGGCAATTACAAACACAAACCCTCCACATCATCTAACAATGGTAGCAAAAGAATTTCAAGAAGAAATTCTTTTTACAGGAGGAGAATGTGACAACCCTAAATCTTAGGTTAGGTAACTTAAAATTTGTAAAAATTATTACAAGCTGATATTATATATATATATATATATATGTGTGTATATATATATATATATATATATAATTGTTAGAGTTTACTAAGGCGACTTTATTTGAGTGTTACATGTATATATGTTTAAGCATAAGTAAGTATGTGTATGTGCTTCATGAACGTGTATGCATGCATAATTATTTACGTATGCATGTATGTAAATATTTGAGAACATGAATTATATAAGTTATCAAAGACATATGTAAGTTACCAAATCATAAGATTATATATTTAGTTGTTTTTTGATATGTGCTTTCATCTATATGTAATGAATTAAGATTTGACACTTAATCAACATTACCAAACAAGTTAACGACTAGAAAACTTACGTTAAAAACCAAAACCAAACTAATCCTTAATACTTCAAAAAAACTAAACTAAAACACGAACTTAACTCAAGCAATCAGCTCATTAGAGTGTTAATCAACCTAGATTAATAACTAATTAACAAACTAACCAAAACCATTGAAGGGCACCTAGCAATACTCACACACTAATCACTCTTTAAGTCAAGCCACCTAGCACCTAAATGGCCACCTAATGAACCTAAAACAACCATCTCCTAAAACCTAATTGTAGAACTAATGATAAGTTCTCCATCTTTCTTTGAAGTTCTCTGCCATGGACACCATCCACACCACCACCGCCATCGACCAACATCCACCACAACGGCCACAATCTCTCGGTTCTCTCTCTTTCTCTTAGTTCATCATCAACAACACTTGGTTTTTAAACAACCCAAACCATCACCTCTTGATATCTATAAATTTGAACATTAAGCACCTTGAACATCTCATCTTTATCAACCATGTTCATCTAGTGATCATCCTCAAAGTTCAAGAACATTCACCTCAAGTTTGGATCATCAATAGCTTAGGAGTCTTCATCAACCATCCTTCACCCCCATCTTTTATCAAAATCAAGGTTAGATTAATCAAACTTGATTGATTAAAAAGTTTATAAACTATGTATGTATCTAACATATATAAAACTTAAACCCTTATGTTTTGTCTCATAAGAATTAATCGTAAATCTTATAAAAACTTTTATTCTCAACAAAAATCAGTCTTTAACTTTACAAGACAGAAAGTTTGAAGATTTATAGAAACAAAATATATAAATAAAGGATTTAAGGTGTTAAAATACATGTTATTTCACAATTCACTTGGTTAAATAGATTAAATACCTAATCGACTGTGATTATAGGAATAAAATTGGGAACTTGTTAAGAAATATTGAAAATAGTAATCTCTAAATTCTGATACAATAATAATGGGTAGATTAATTTACATAATTAATTTAAGAAAATGAAACGAAATTATTATATAGAAACTCCGAACATGGTAACATTATGGAAAAATTATATAATAACTCTTATATTTTATAGGAATCACAGAATAAGTTTCGTAACTTGATACGCATATTGACTGAGTTTTAAATTTTAGAACATTCTGTAATAGAAAAATAAAAAGAAATAGCAAAAGAGTAAGATAAATAATGAAAAATTTATATAAAATATAATATTTAGAATAGGACAGTATTCATGAATTTAGGAACTTTTAGTGATGTTTAACTATATCTGCCAATTAATACGAAATTTGTAAAAATTATAGTAAATTGCCTATTAGGAATTACTGATCTAAAATTTTATGACATAAATTTAGATTTTCGAATGTTTCCGTTGGTAAATTTTGATGAATTTATAAAATAGTAGTTATTAATTTGGAATTTTTTCATAAATAATGAATTAAAAGGCTAAAAAAATTAAAGAAATTTGATTACTCTAACAAACAATTATTTTATAGGAAGTATTTGACATTTGGATAGAAATAATGTGACTAACATGACTCTTTATTTATTTATAAATTTTTAAGGGAAAAAACATACTGTTTGTTATTGAAATTGATGCAATTTTTGAAAGTTTTGAGATATTACAGTCATATTGACACAACTATTAATTTAGTTGAGTAACCGTCAAATAATATAGATAGTGCTACTTAGGAATATGTCAACCTGCATCTACCGAATGAGGCCAGTGATGTTATATTATTTGATTCTCTGATTTGTATCTGATAGTTTTGAATCACTTGGTATTTAAGTAGGTTTGGTTGTGAGTTTGTTTATGATGCATCAATTAAAAGAATTTGTGTTATTGAATAAACCTATGTTCTCACAAACTTTATGTTGACTATTTTAAGTATGCCTTTCAGGTCAGCATAATATACTATAATCTCGTGTATATCTCCAACATATATAGTGATCGGTACAGCTACTTAGAGAAGCTATACATCTGGTTGACTATTGATATGATAATGATGATGATGATGACGACGACGA
>BJCO01742459.1:0-21301 GCA_018326465.1 Flaveria floridana
AGGAAGGTGAAAAACCTATCCCATAACTCATATCACAATCAGAAATGACATCAGATGATGGCAAACATGAATAATCATGATTGATTGGTGGAGCGATGTTTGAAAATCCAACACCACTTTTTCCTCCTTTTATCTTCTGAGTCATTTGAGATTTGATAATACCTTCAACCATGTTTGATGAAAGTTCAAACTTTTCAACAGTCAACTTAGCCGAGGCTAGTTCACTGTTGAGTCGATTTATTTCCAAGGCGAGTTCATCATTTCTTTTAGTCAAATCATTATTTGTACATTCTTTATCATGAAGATTTAATTGTAAATTATGCACAGTTTTATTTAAACCTTCAAGTTTTTCTTTGAAAATCTTTTCATTTGACTTATGTTTTCGATCTTGATATTGAAGTTTTTCAACTTCCATTATCAAGTTCTCATTATGAACTCTGTACCTTTGAACTTTCTCAATACATAAATCTATACATAAATCGTTATATACCTTGGATTCTGAGCTGCCTCCTTCTGATTCTCTAACTTTCTTCACCATAAATGCTTTCATTACATCCACATGTTCTGCCCCTGGAGCAACATCAACAGTCTTTGAATCTTCAAACTTGCATTTGACTGGAGGCTCAACAGTGTTCTCTTCCATTTCTTCCTTCTTCTCAACAACCTTCTCTTTCTCCTCTTTCTTCACAACACTGTCATCAACTTTAACTTCTTCTTGTTCACTTTCAATCTTCTCTTCTTCCTTCTCAACAAACACACCATCCAATAAATCATCTGATACAAACTCAGCAAACAAATTCTCCTCCTTCTCTGGTTCAGTGACAATTTGAGCAACCAAAGCAGTAGATAACTTCAAATCAAGTGCTTCCATCTGATCTGACCAATCATACTCAGCATTTGTTTGTGAAACCAATGCCTTGTTACCTCCAGATGAACTTGCTTTATCCTTCTTAGTTTCAACCTCCACAGTGACCATTCTTTTGGTTCCTTCAGCTTGACCAGATTTTGGTTTAGTGCATTCTCTAGCAAAATGTCCTGGTTTATCACAGTTGTAACATCTCAGATTAGATTTGTCAAACCCAATTTTACTTGAGTTGTTTACTCCAAACATCCTCCTTCCTTTTCTTCTTGCAAAATTTTTAGCCCTGTACACCACCATTGCCATTTGATACTTAATATCATTTTCTTCCACATCATCAGGGTTAACTTGTTGAAGATCATCAATCAGAACATTAGGTGCAGTAAGTCTTCCAGCCATGAATGCTTCATAACTAGACATGAAAGTAGTGAATAATGCAAGATGTTCCTCAGCAATCTGAACAGTTTGTTTTGAAGGATTTGTGGTAGCAACATAAGCTTGTTGAACACTCTGTGGAGCTGGAGTTTGAGGGATTTGTTCATGAATGATGGGGGAATAATGTTGAACAGCTGGAATTTGAACTTGTTGGTTCATAACTGGTTGAATTTCGGGAGATGCTGAACTTCCTGTTTGCTGTTGCTGACACATCTGAGTACAACTGACATAGTAATTAGGATTACTAGCCATTTTAGCATATAGAGCAGTTGCTTCAGCACCCAAAGAACTCAAATGGTTTGCAGCTCTCTGCTTATCATCCATTTCATAAGACTTGATAGTGGATATCAAATCAGTCAGAGGAAATGTGTACAAGTCTTTAGTTCTTTTGATCAGAGTACAGTTGTGATTCTAACTGTAAGGAAGTGAATTCAGCAGTTTCTTGTTAACCATGATTGGTTCCAGTGTTATTCCAGCACTTTTCATTTTAGTAACCAGTTTCACAAATCTGGCAATCTGAACATCCAGCAACTCTCCCACAACATGATTAAACATATTAAACTCTTGATTCAGCATGTCTTTCTTACTTTCCCTCATGTCTTTGTTTCCCATGATTTGAGTTTCCAAAGCATCCTACAAAACCTTTTCTCCTCTGAATACTTTAAACTTGTTAGAGATCTCAGTAGTTAAGGCCATAGTGATAGCAGCATATGCCTTGTCATATAGCACAAATCTTTTCATATCATCCTCATCCTAAAAGTGTTCAGGCTTCTTAACCATCTCCCCTTTGTCATTATTGTACAATGGGATATAAGGACCATACTTAATTGACCTTCATATTTTAGGTTCAGTATAGATAACATGATTCTCGAACCTATAAGCCCAATCAGCATAATCATCCTCACTAAGAAGTCTAGGTGGCTTATTCCCAGTTCCAATTTCAGTGTCTAAGTGAAGAGATGCAGTAAGATGCTTTAAATTTGGTGTTGATGAAGACATGTTGTTGAAGTGAACCAGATTTCTTCCAAATAGACTTTCGTGCGATAACCTAAACCGCGTGAAAACAGTTTTCGCGCGAAAATTAGAATCGTGCGAGATCCCAACTTTTCAACCAAGCAAAATCGCGTGAAAAGCACAATAACTGTCTGTGCGAAAATTGAGTTTTCACGTGCGAAAAGTCCAAAAATTTTCACACACAACCAGCTTTCCAATTGTGAATTTTAACAACTTTTCACCTCAGATTCACTGATTAGTTCTAATTTGATTTATTTTAGTTCAAGTATATCAGTTTTCATTCACGTTTAAGTTCAAATTTGATTAAAATTCAATCAAATGTTATAATTTCAGTCCAAATGATCAATATCTTTGAATTTTCAGCAGAACAACAGCACCAAATTGAACTCTCAAGTAACCAAATGCATGATCAACATGAAGAACATGTCAAATCAATCAAAAACTTCTTCTAATCTTGGTTCTAGAGCCAAATGCTCTGATACCAATTGTAAAACTTAGCAAATCTCCCAAGAACAATCAACTAAGATCTCAATCTCAAGAATGCGGAATGTAATTGAGATTGGAAGAAGAATACAATAGTTCAAAACGATTCAATTGATAATCAAACGATTACAATCTTGTGCGAATGCACAGAGAGATTATAAGCGAAAATTAAGAACTTCAGAACTTAATTATCTCTATACAAAAGCGAAAAACAAACTATTTATACTAAACAACTATGTTCTCGCGTGACTAAGCTTGTCGCGCGGGAGCCCTTTTCGCGCGACATCTTTGACTCGCGTGACTTCTCCATTTCGTATAATATCTCCAGTTCACGTGACTGATTCTGAGTTAATCATCTTTATTCAGCTTCAATTGTTTTGCCGAGCCTTTTATAGTCTTCTACATTATATATCTATATATTATTACCTATTATAGTTCAGTAATGTATATATGATCTCCTAACACAAATATATGATTAAGTATGTAGGAATATAAATAATGGAGCGGGTAATAAGTTAATAAATAATTACGTGTAATTATACGAGAAACCGGGTTAATAATTATATAACGTAAATATATACTTTTGAGTGAGTCGCGCGTCGAACCCGAAGCCGACCATATGTATCTATTTTCCTTGAACGTGTTTAAAGACTTAATTGTAATTAATTATAGGTGTTAGATCGTCTTTCGCTCTCATCCGTTAAAGTCTCTTATTCACTTTAATTCATCACATTTCGAGGTGAGTTTCGCGACCCCGTTTTCATTTCAGTTGTTTATAAAACTTAGGAGAAAAAGTATGCTCATTCTTTTTATACTGTGAACTTATTTAATCCTGGGACTATTGTGTTTATAGTTTTGTAAATTAATATCTTGTACATGCATGAGTTTTTTATGTGGTTCTTTATTCACAACTATTTAATTCCGGTGTTGGAATCGACAGACTGTATTGATAGTACTATTGGGTTGACACCCCCCACCTTTGTTTGTTAGTATATTAGTTGAGACTGACAGTGGTCACGAACGGGCCCTAGGATGAATATGTTCTGACAAGATCTGTGTGTACGTCATAGGCTTAGTTGTGGGGATTATGTTTACATGTGATATTGTTTGCTTATAACTGTATGCACTTATGTGCTACCAAACTATTAAACAACGTCAAATTTTGTTTATTATTTAAACCTGCGAACTCACCAACAATATGTTGACCCTTTTGAGCATATCTTTTCAGGTAACAACCGTTAAGGATAGCTAGAGATGTTGCCTTAGTGATGACTTTATGAAATGCATTTAGGGACCTGCTTTAGTGTTTCTGACTTTATGCTTTGTTGGGATTATCTTGTTGCTCATGTTTCTGTTTACTTGTTCCCGGTTTGTGGGACTTAAATTTCATGTTGATTGTTTGACTATGGTTGCCGTGGAATTGACTAACTGCGACACAAGTCTCCATTTGTGTCGGGTGACGTCATGACACGTTGGATTTTCATCATTTAATGCATCTCTATTAATTAACAATGTGTTACGACGATCCGGTCTGTTACATCCTCATGTTTCCGCTATAAGCAGTGGTGTAACACTAATTGAGTAACTAACTCTAACGGTCACTTGACACACTCAACAAATATTGATAATTTACACTTAGGACCCTAGACTAATACTTCCGAATCAGAAACTATCCTTCGGAAGATTTCCACATTAATCCTTAGAATACTTCCGAAGCAAACATAACCTTCGGAAGACTTAAGCCAAGCTTTGGAAGAAAGTATGTTAAGCTTCGGAAGAAATTTAACTTCGGAAGATACACTTATTTTTACTTTAGTATCTCACAATAAGTTTATAACCCAAACCAATGATTCAATGGTACAAAAAGTCATGTTCAACAGATTGTAATTCAAATTCAAATCGAGAAAAATGAGAAAAATGAAAGAAATATAAGATTATGAGAGAAATGAAAGAAATCGTTTGACTTTGTGAATCCATCTGCTTGTAATTGATTTCTATTGTTTAAGACGAAATGTAAGTGTATATTTAGAAGAAAGGGTCAATTGGGTTGATCTTAAATTAATATATGACATAAGTAATAAAAGTGGAGGCCCCATCATTCTTGGGGGCACAAAGCTATTACCTTAGATAAATTGAGAGATTGAGTCGGCCAAGTTGTGTGGTAGAATTAACTAACGAGATTGCATTCACTAAATCTAATGTTTTTTTAAAAAGATTAGGACAATACATTTGTGACATCTAAATATGCAACATGTAAGGGTAACACAAAACATATAAAAAAAGTTTCAAATATGTTTGAAGTCCATTAGCTTGTTTTTACTATAGAAAATGTTGCTATAAAAAGTGTATTCAGTCACTTTAATAAACGATAAATATATATCAACCAATGATCAAGTATTTTATAATGAAAATTCTATTGTGCATCTCCGCTCTTAGTGAGAAATTTTCTTATTTCATCTAGGGGTGTTGATCGGGTTAGTTAATCTGGTTTCGGGTTAATCGGTTCGGGTTATTCGGGTTTTTCAACATTGAAAGTCTACCCCAAACCCGACCCGAATAACAATCGGTTTAATCGGTTTCGGGTTGTTCGGGTCGGGTTTCGGATATTAAACGATAGACTTAATTTAATATATTTTAGTGAGTTTTCATTTGAAATCTTATAAAACTAGTGGACTTAAAATAAGTTTACTTCTATAATTTATAAAATGTGCTTAAATATATATTTATATACAAACAATTTGATTAATTTGAACAATCTAAACAAGTGTATATATATAATTTGCTTAATTATAATATGAGTTGATCGGGTCATTCGGATTTCGGGTTAATCGGTTCGGGTTATTTGGGTTTTTGAGGTTTGAAAGTTTATCCGAAACCCGACCCGAATAAGAATCGGTTTAATCGGTTTTCGGGTTGTTCGGGTAACGGTTTGTTCGGGTCGGGTTTCTTCGGGTACAAGTAAGATTGGGTCGGGCAGGTTAATCGGGTACGGATAAAATCGACGGGCCTAATTTCATCCACTATAGTTTTAATTGTTAAATAATTAGTTTCATCTACCAATTTCTTTCTTTGCTTTCTTGAAGCTTAACTCTTTATTAGAAAATAGCACAAATGCGTCATCAAAGTCACAACTATATCAAAAATTTCCCTAACCCCTCGTATGTTCGTTAGCCACCGTCACAATTAATTGAAGTTGGAAGGCAAAATAATATGCATAATGCTAATGCATTTTCATTTAAATTTTACGCTCTTAATTTGTTGAACCCATCACACATATTTTACTTGTAACATCATAATGTGGCATCTAACCTTAGTCAAATAAACTATTTAATCTATTCAAATTATTACAACCCTCGATAATAAACACATCTTAATGATTTCCATAGTACATGAATGTGAAGGCTATCCTATCTCAAGAAACCGACATCCCAATGTTTAGGTTTTACTTAAGATCTTTTATGTCTATCTAAAGAGTTGGTAACAAGATTTTAATGTTATGACTATAATTTTAAATATTTTCCTCTGTTTATAAATGAACTTTTCAGTTTAAACACTATGTGGCTTATTTACGGATCCAAATATGAGGTCTATCGGGCTTTTGGGTCTTACATCATTGGTTTGAAACTTATGCATGGCAGTTGGTTAGAGTATGAAAAAAAAAACTGAGATAGCATTTTTGTAGCTATATGTTTAAGGACTACTATGGAAATCATAGCAAATGTGTTTGTCGATAATTTTAATACTTGGGATATATATTATTAGTTCTCCTTGATTCTTCACATGTAGGTGATGTTAATAATATGCACTTCGTTCACAAATTATTGATTTGCTTAGACAAGATCAATCAAAAGCTATTACCTTTGAAAAACAAAGTGAAACAAATATATAAATATAAAGTGAGATTAAGTTCGATTAACCTTTACCAAATTTATTGAAGCAAGTATTATCTTTAGTAGTCATGATTGTGTAAAAGGTTTTTAAAATAAAAGATTTTTCTTTTTTTTGAAACTCCCACATTTTATAGGAGAACAAAATGAAGACATTAGTAAGGGTAAATTAAAAAAAAGGAAACAATGGATAACCAAATTAGATCTTCAAAATTTCAAAACGAAAAAAAATTATCAATAGTTATAAACAAGAAATACTAAAACATATTTTTGAAAATATTAATGATAATGTGTTATCCGATGAATCAAATAATATATATAAAAAGAACACATAACTGTGGTTACACAATATATAGATAAATGTAAGGTAATTAAAAGAACAATTTGTTGGTATTGTTCTTGTGATAGAAACATTTGTATCAACTCTCAAATCAACTATTAGTGATTTAATTACCCAAGTTGAATTTGGCTAAGTTTAGAGGTGATCGATGTTACGGCAATGCAACTAATATGTCTAGTCACATGAATGGATTAATAATAGCTTTACTTTTAAACATGTTTTGGCATATTATGTATATTGTATTGTCTATCAACTTCAACTAGCTACTCTGAAGATTACAAACAAACATACAGGGGTTTGAGAATTTTTTAATACGGATGAGACTTTGACGTATGTTATTTCTACATTTTGCAAACAAAAAAAACTTCAAGAAAGTCAAAGAGAGAAAATTGAATATGAAATTGATCGTTCAAGACAACCTAAAGGGGATTAAATTAAGAGACTTCTCTTGCAATGACAAGAGGCACACATGATAATTCTCACTATGAAACAATTAAGCATTTGGTTAGTTTATATTCACCAGTTACTCAAGTAACTGAATAAATCAAAGAAACAGATAATACTTTCTTCCAAAAAACAAATGAATTAAATAAATTTGAAGGAAAAAATTAAAGTTGTATGTCATTTACACGATGTTGTATACTTTAGATGCCCCGATTTGGTTAATTATATCAAACAACTTAAGAAGTCTACGCTACAATGTTTTAAAGTATTTTTTTATGCATGTTATCTCTTTTTATGAAAAAACATAACATTCAAATATTTAACATTGATGAGAATCACACTAACCCAAGAAGGCCAAGACAAAGACAAATAGCAAAAATTACACATTGTGAGAAATTTAAAATTTGAATGTTTTAACAAGGTGCTACATATGCAAATCTATAAGTTTGACAATCGTTTCAACGACATAAGATCTAAATCACTTACATTTATGACTAGTTTGAGTTCATGTGATAATTTTAGAAGATTTGATGTACCAAGATAACAAAAGGCCAAAATATATCCATATGATTTTTGACAACAAAGATATATCTAACTATATTGATAATTTGAAAATAGATAAAAAAAATTCTAACTTGAATGATATATATACTCTTTTAAACTTGATGATTAAACAAACTAACTATTTACATATTCATTGATATCAGATGCTATGTCATATAACGGTACCAAAGTGTGTAAGAAAAGTGTTTATCCTTAGTCATTTGAGGGTTCAAGTCTTATTATTTATAAAATGTGTAAATATAGGAACAGAGACGTGGGTCCGACTTTTTTCAAAAAAAGTTTTACATTGATATAACATTTATTAAAGTTATCATTAGTTGCTATTCACAACAGCAAGTAGTGAGAAATGATTTTAGGTAATGAATTACTTGACATCCGGTTATTGATGATAAATATTTGAGTAATGATTGTATTTGTTATATTGATAAAGAACTGCTTAAAGTGTTTGTCTAGATAATGTGATATATTGTTTTCAAAAGATGAAAACACATGGAGAATGAATATAAGAATATTATATTTTTATTATGTGTCATCTAATGATAATTTTTATTAAATTAATGGCTAATGAATTTGATGTTAACTTGTATCTTGTTTGAACCAACCCGAGTCAAACCAAACTGAAAAATTCATAATCAAGTAATAGGTACCCAAACACCAAAATTTTTTGACGCCTATAAAAAATTCTTGGGTCTGCTACCACCACGAGATTAAAGAGAAATGCATACACTATCAAGTATGCATTAGGATTTGAATATATAAGAACATGAATCCAACTCCTATAAACCTCTACAAGACTTTATTATCTACAACTTAATAATCATTCTTTCATATACAATAATTTCCAAAAACATGTAAGAGTGATAGAATCTCAAAAACACCTACAATTTAAAAATTAATAAACGAATTTACCAGGTAATTCTAGCAGAAAAACTACAAATCAAAATAGTAATAGAAGAGTAGATACGTTTATGACTTACGAACTAATATAGAAAGCTAAAAGTATGAGACATTAGAGTTCTTACCATGACGATGAGCTTCAGACGATGTTTTTTAGGGTTTCAGCGATGTTGTGAAGTGCTTTTTTTATCGTTTATACGATTATACGCTTATATTTTTAGCACTTAGACGGTTATATGCTTATATTTATTCATGCTAGTTTTAGTCTTTTTCATCTTGATTAAAAGATTCTAACAACTTTTAAAGAGAATAAGAATTGTATAAACAAAGATGAACTTAATTAGTTAGGACACATTACAAATGTAGTTTTAATTACAACTTATGAGGTGATTTGACAAATGACAATCACCACCTATTTATACATGTTAATGGTCTAGATCCTTTCATTCTAGACTATTCTAATATATAAAATAAGTTCAAGAATTTACATTATGAACCTATACTAATCAAAGGGTAGAAAGTTTGGGATATATATAGTTTTTTCTAGAAACTTCCAAGAGTCTTGAAACATGTAGAATGTAACGAAAATCACCAACATTTCAAGCAATTTGTTTTGAATTCAACTAGGGTGTGACTAAATAGATGTGACACCCAGACTATTCACCCACCGTTTTACGTCTCAAAATGTCACTGTATTATCAATTAATTTCGTCTTTTATCTTTTATGTTTTTAGAAAATTTACTGCTCAAATTCCAATTCTATTTTAATAATAGCATTTATAGTAGGTATTTTATTTTTATGTGATTATGTACCATATATTATAGGGGGTGGTTATGAGTGAAGTAAAGAGAAAATGTTACTGTTTATCATCAAATTTAGGCAAACATTGTTCAACCGTTAAAATTTTTAATATTTTTACAAATTGTTATGAGTAGAGAGGAGAGAAAATATAATAATAAATGCATAAAAAGTATTATTAAATTAAAAAGAAGAGAGCAAAAATAATTTGTTTTAATATAATTTTAAGGATGAAAATGAGAAAGCTGGTGTGAATATTCTAATATCATATGATTTAGAAAAGACAAATTGGATTTTAATAATCCAAACTATGACGCCGATAATAATCAATACTATTTATTTGACCATTAACAATCTCAACTTTTATTTTTATTACCAACAATAATTCTAGTAATATAATTATAAAAAATTTACGCTTGATTTCGACTCAATTTCGTTTACAATAATGAATATGAACGAAATGAAAAAACATACAAGCTAAATCGAGATTAAAACAAGTACAAATAAGTGTGAATGTATGATAATTATACTACTAGGATTTTTGTTGGTAACAAAAATAAAGCTTGAGATTATTATCGGTCAAATCAATAGCATGGATTATTATCGACCAATAAGTAATAGTTGAAATTATTAAAATCCATTTTGCCTTTAGAAAATGGTTAATAGGTTAAACTACTAGTTACGTATGTACAGATGATATAACGTCTTATTTGTATTCGGTTTTTTTTTACCGGCGAACACTATCTACTTCACATTTAGGGGCTATTTGATAACATCATGTTGAGCCATTAATAAATCCGACTGATTAAAAGGTAGGCTCTAAATCAGACATGTTGTTAATTAACCTATTAAGAGGCTTCATGAACATTAACTATTAAAAGGTGTTTTTAAATGATCCAAACACACTAATTCTTACTAATTCAAATGTAACCTCTTAATAGAATTATAAAGGGGCTACCAAACAGCTCGTTATTGTACTTTTAAAATTATCGCACCTGAAGAGGTACCAGCACAAACCCGGGGTCAATATCAGAGAAGAAAGCTGAAACCACGAATTAAGAACAAGCACGAGCCGCGGCCGGAAGGGACGTAGGTCCGAGCCGCGGCCGGAAGGGACGTAGGTCCGAGCCACGGCCGGAAGGGACGTAGGTCCGAGCCGCGGCCAGAAGGGACAAGGGCATGAACCACGGCCGCTGCCCCATCACATGCATAAGCCGCGGCCACGGCCATCACACGCATAAGCCGCGGCAGAAATACGGAGCAAGCCCCGGCAAAGCTACACATGTGAAAACTACGGTCGGGTCACATACATACAAGCCATGGCTGATAAGTCATGGCCATATCGTGTCCAAGTCCCACTATCATCCTACGGAATACGGAAACAAACATTCCTTTGGACCTCATTCAATGCCAAGTAATAGGAAATCCATCTCACTGCAGAGAACATAAGCAAAAGATAATAGCAACAAGCACATAAGACAAGTGAGTCAGAGGTTGAGACAGAGGAAAAAGTCAAAGTCAACTATAGTGACAAAAAGAAGTTATATTAAGTCAGAAAACCCTTTGCATTAATAAGATTGGATCTTCTGCCATGGGAAGATTGAGACCAAAAGGATAGCTGCAGGTTACCGAAAATAGAGTATGAGATCTGTTTATGGCCAATATAAATGTCCAAGCCATACCAAGGGGAACATCATCACAAACACATCCATCACTGATAATCTGAACCTGAGCCAAAGCATAAACTTCATTTGGCACTGCTCCTGGTTCTTAATCACTTGATCAGGATCCTTGTAGCAACAACACCCCCACTCTACAATATTTAAACCCATAACTTTTTTATTGCTAGATACACCGTTATTTATCATGGTGACTTATTTGTTTGATATTTAAAAAAATAAACATCTTTACGTCAATATAACAAAACTAGAATTTGAGTTGTTCGATATTTAAAAAAGAACTGTACAAACCAGATGATAATAAAAATTAGATTAATTTGGTTACATTTTTATATTTCTAATTTTATATATCCATTCCAGTTATAACTAACGAGTATCTACCATAAATACATTTATTATAGCTTTAATGTCGATGTAAAGGTAGTTAAATGAACTTGGAAAATTAAAACGAATATCTAAGTAGGTTTTTTGTAACCACCAATTGAGAGGTAGCCTGGTACATCCTCAAGGGGATGTAGTGAATTTCAGTCTTACCTACAACAATATTGGTGGAACGGGTTTTACAGTAATGGGTCTTCGGGCGGCGGGTTTTCCCCTGAATTGGTGTTGGTGGGCTTGGGTTACCCACCGCTGTCTGCGATCACGGGCGTATGGGATCGTCTTTTGCCACTAGGTTGCTTCGGGTAGCCAAGTTGTTATTTATTGGCCGTTAAAAGAAAAAGTTAGTTTTAAGTCTGCCTTGTAAATACTATGTAAAATAAAAAACATGTCAAATAGATCAAAAGTTACCTCATGTTGAAGCGTTCACGGTTCGGTTTTAAAGAGAGATTTGCAAGATGTTAAATGCGATTTTCGAAGTTTTGAAATGGGAAGCTGCAGAGGTTTCAAATCATATTGTTGATAACAAAATCCATATTACCATACGATAGTTTCTATGTTATTACGATATTAAGGTTATTAAATTCAAAAAAAAAGGTAAAAGTAGAGCATAAATACACTTGGTTCGCCCTTAGGTGTAAAATATAAAGTTTTGTCATTTATCGATATTAACATTCAGCTTAATATTTAAAAAAAGGATTATATAGCCTCCACAATCCCAAATTGCAACTCTCTCTTCCTTTTAACAAGGGATCTAATTAGGTATCTATACTATTA
The DNA here is from genome assembly GCA_018326465.1 of Flaveria floridana. Classification (NCBI taxonomy): domain Eukaryota; kingdom Viridiplantae; phylum Streptophyta; class Magnoliopsida; order Asterales; family Asteraceae; genus Flaveria; species Flaveria floridana. The sequence goes on from BJCO01742459.1 coordinate 12,557, forward strand.
TATAATAGAGAATCAATAATTTGATTTGTAATTTTATATTATTTTTAAAATGGCATATGAAGAGTTGTAAGTTTTAATATGTAATGTCATAAGATTTATTCTTATCATACCCCTTTTAAGTTTTAAATACTTTTACTTCATCATTTTCTAATTAAATTTAAGTATCACTATTATATTTAAGGTTATCTTAATCTATCTATATCTATACTACTATATAATATAACTTTTTGAACAATGTTGTAATTTTAGTCCATTTTTAAGATACTTAAAAACAATTTTATTACATTTGATATAAGTTATTATGTATAAACAACTTGTTATTTATAAATTACTTATCCCTATAGTAATATAGATATATTTGATATCCTATATTAATTAAATAAAAAAAACAAAATAAAAGTTAGCACAATAAAATAAAGTTAGCTAAATACAAAATATTAAAAATATTTATACATCAATCGCATCACGCGGGTTTCACCCATTAGTTTATAATAAATGGATGAGTTTCATCTTGCCGTTAATTTTTTTTTAAATTTTGTTTCATTTTCAACGAACTTTATATGTTTCTCTTTCCTTTTCTGAATTCTTTTCTCTTATTTTCATTTCCCATCTTTTTTTTTCATTAATCTCGCTAACACAACATTCCAACATCAAAATTAGTTCACAACCTGCAGAGAGACACGACAAGGTACAACATATCACATGCCATGTCCCTGTGAAATCAGCGTCCGCAATGCACCAACAAAAAACCATCAAAACCAGAAAACAAGGATTTAAGATACCAAATAACCGCAATCAGATGTTACATTTCTAACAAGTCTCAAACAGATTAAAGGATTAACGATTACAATTCTAGGAAACAAACTGGATTCCTGCTCTTTGGTGTTGAAAAACAGAATTTGGGATCGATTTTCATACTTTGAGGGCAGCTTTGTGAACCATGGTTTCTTTGTGAATTTGGTGGCAGCTTTTCTCAACAAGGTCAAGTAGCTTCTCCAAGTTGGTGGCCCATGAGTTTAAAATGTCATTGCTGTCCTTAACCGACTGAAAGGAGACAATACCCATAGGTCGGTCTACCTTTGCTACCAATGCTTTCGATACCACCATATCAGACAGATGTTTTTCAGCTTCCTACACAGATGATAATAACAATAAAAAATATATATGTTAAAACTAAAAAAAGTGCAAGAACCCCAACAAAATGCAAAGCCAAGTGAAAATTTGCGTCAAATATGAATACAAAATTTATATTTTCTTCATAATCACCTAAATTATTAAATGAAATGATTCATGAGGTTTTTATCTATTAAATCACTCAAAGGATTTCAATCCATTTTCAAACCTTTGTTTTCTTAGGAGTGTTTATAAGCCTTGAAACCGACCATACGGAAGCAAGTTAACCGGTTTGAGATTCATACCCTCGGTACATGAGTAAACTTCGGCAATTATAAGTGTCCAGCCATCAGTTTGGTACTAAGAGCCAGCCGTAAAAACCAAACTAGCCTTTTTTTATTAGTTTCATTTTTGAAATATTATATTTAGGAACCATCTTTATTATTTTATAATTTTAAAATTTTCATACAAACTAACAATTTAGAAAAGAAAATAACAAAATCAGTTCAAACCGCTAAAAACCGGTCAGTCTGGCTGACCTGCCTAACTTGGTCAGTTTGGTTTGTTGTTTCCCAAAAATGTAGTTAGTAGCCAGGTCTAAAATTTGTGGAAACCGGCCAAACCAGACCATGAATGCCCCTGGTTATATGTGACCCATTAGAAATAAGAAAATCCAAAATCAACCTGTACATAATTAAACGGGTTGAAATCCCCATCCCTTGATATGATGAATGTAAGTAAAATGTATATGTATGTATGTGGAAAGCTGACCTCAACAGTAAGGCACAGAAGCTCTGCCAATCGTTTTACTGTTATCTTTGCATAGTACTTTGAGACCACAAGGATATTCTGGAAAAAAAACGGTTCCAATGAAGGTATAAACATTGAGAAACATAAAAAAAAAGTTGAGCATCAAAAAACGCATGAAAAATGATAATTACATGCTCTATAACTCTCTCCTTCAGATCATCAGCTGCTTTATCTCCCAAAGAGCCACCTAGCATGTTCTTTTCATTCTCAAATTCATCCTTAAAGGTGTTCCACAAAGCAGTCCACTGAATCACCTCCATTGTGATCAGTTGTTTTAGAAGTGATCTTTAGAAACACATAAACAAGCATCAAAACATTTTAGCTTAAGATCTGATTCACAAAAAGTACATGTGGCAAGACGGTCAGGGAGTTGGGTAACGAGTCGGTTCAGGTATGGGTTCTGGTTGACCCCATAAACGGTTTTTTCTTTCAAATTATAAAAGTTTTTTTTTTTTGTGAAGAATTGACTCTGCTATTGCGATTGGAAAAAAATATATTAGCACAAATAATCAAAATCTTTGAATAAAACGATTTAAAAGGTTGTATGCAATAGCAAATAAACTTCGGAGGACCTTCAACCAGTTTGAATCTTTTTACCATTTGCCCCATTCCCCTTCTAGCTATGCTTTTTTACTATTTGACTCATTTGAGAGGCACACGACTCGAATCAACCAATTAAAATAAATGGGTCAAAATTGCCACCTTAAAAAACAAGGTTAGAAAAAATAAGTTCCAGCACCTGAAATGAGGAATTTCTGATAGATTTTTATCATCCAAAGTGGCGTTTAAAAGGCTTGATTGCATAGGATCATGTGGTGCCAGTACTAAATACCAGCAGATTTTTCTCAATATCTGTGCATACATCAAACATGCATACTCAATTTACCATTAAAAACATCTAAAGACTGAAGAATTCATGAACCAACAAAGTGAAAAGATTTTTTACTGGGATCCACTTAGAAGAGTCCTCTTTGACAGAAGGGATCTCATATATTGATTTGTAACACCGACATATTTCAAGATAGTCGTTGCTGTGTGAGTAGTATCTGTATGGATTCAACAGTAATTAAAATATAGAAACAATAACAAACAAAGATGGAAATTTCAGGTGTTCACTTTTTCAACATGCATATTTTGTTATGGGGTTTAACGTGTTACTATTGCGTTAGATGGATCTATAACTTGCATCACATTTCACAAGATAAGACACAAATGGGATCTATGTGCCACATTATTTAAAGGGTCTTTTTAGAAATGATTATCTGATTATTAGGTTTTCAAGTCACAGATAATCAGTTTCTAGAGTTCGAGAACAGTGCAACCAAAATTTAACAATTCTAATTATCTGATAATTTACGCATCAAATATTCTTTTAAGAGTAGCTGCAAAAAAAACTTATACTCATAACGCATTTAATCAGAGTTTTAAAAAACAGTAACACATCCAAACACTAGCTCCTGCAGCCCAATTCTCATAAAAACATCACATAAACTACTTTCAAAATGCAGTTGCAAAACACCCTTTGATCCTACAAGATGATAAGCAGGTCCAATGGTATTAAATGAAAAACTAATATGGATAAATGCTTCTTTATCATAAAAATTAGTGTGAAACCAAGGTGGAAATGTAGATTGAGAAAATAGACCAATAATTGTATGGTATAGTCTAAATAAACAAAAGGCAAGTTATCACATTCCATTGAATCGATATTATCTAATCATACTACATGATAAGGAAGCCAAGAGCATAAATAGAAAAATAAAAGAACAGATATTTATATTACTCTTCTAAGGTTTGGTGTTATACCAAGATAGCCATGTGAATTGGAGTAAAGGTTATCTTACTCAGACAAGTCATAGGAGAGGTAATTAATTTTTCTGGTGGTGAATCTCATGCAACGAAACTATAATCAGCATCATATTAAGTTTGAAGAGATTTAAATGTCAAATAAATAGATCACTATTCATGAAGAGCCTATGCATTAGAAACATCAGAACCGTCATGCAAAAGGGGGGTCAATGCCAGAAAAGTAATATTGCATGATTTACAGACATGCACAAGAAGGGGTTAGCAGTTCTTGTTTTCCTTGCCTACCCACGGTGCTAAAATATTTCTCATCTACTCATGAAAAGCATGTGCACCTATTTGCAGATTATTATAACTGATGAAGAGATAAATCCATGCCAATTAATCTTTCAATACCAATACTGAAAAGTAGAAATGATGAAAGGTAACCTACCGAATCATGTGTTCGTAATAAGTTCGTTTTAACTCTAGCAGTGATGGTATATCAGCAGGGGCTTCTTCAACAATGCTCTCACCTTCTTTTGGCTTCTTCTTCTCTTTTGAAGTGTCAGCATCAAAAACTCTTGGACTAATCTTTCTAGAAAGAATTTGTGCACGCACATAATCTTGGCGGTCTAGACATAAACGGACCTACACATAGTAAACTTCATTGTATCATAACCTTGTTCCAAATAATGTTCAAAAGTTCAATATAATTGCCTACTTGTTCGAGAATGAATGCAATCTTTTCGGTTTTAGCCATTGCACCAAAAGTTTCCACCTGTGATATACACATCAAAAGTAAGTGGTATTACAAGAAAAGCATATAGTACATAATTTAAAAAAGAAGATACAAATAGCAGACAGAAACTAATTTATATTACAACTGACCGCAATCTCCTGCATTAAATCAGCAGCCTCAGCTATTTGCCCCTGTTCCTCCTTAATCTTAGCTAGCCTCTTAATCAAGCGGGCTCTCTCAATCTCAACATAGATCTAACAATCACAAACATGGTTTAAAAAGGGCACTGAACAAGCAAAAGCTGGCAAACATATTCACATTAATACCAACTGGGCGACAAGGGTACCTTCCCAGCAGATACACTGTTAAGTGTTTTGATAAGCTCAATCTTAGTCTCAATATCAGGAGTCTCGTCAATATATTGCATTGCTTGTTGCACCATAGCAGTAACAGCCTTAATTGTAAAGATAATATAACAAAAGAAAATAGAAAATATTAGCATCATAATCAGGAATTCAGGACTATTATATAGTATATACAAAAATAACCAAGAACACATGGCTGATGCATACAAATCTCAAACAAAACAAAAAAAAGTAAGTCTCGGGTTCCATTTATCAACAATTTTCTCCATTGTTACATGTCCATTCTCAGAGTTTCATATTCATCTCTCCTTGCAATCGCAACAAGTAAAGAAAACCCACGAATGCATTTTCATTTGTGTTCTCTAAACAATGTGGATAGAACTGACTACATGAAATTGATTAATAACACAAAAAGATGGGCTATTAGTCATGTTACAGTTACAGGAAGGATTAACGGACTCAACTAGATTTCATAAACTACCAAGGGACGAAGAGTCCTTCACCTAACTACCATTCTTTTAGTGCCATCAAAGTATCTGACATAGACAAACATACAAACAAGGCCCTACACAATTTTTAAGGTTAGGTTTCTTAGAGGTAAAGTGGCACATAATAAGACTGGGATTCGGGAAGGAAACAGGTTTCTAAAGGGTCTTTAAGCACTAGAATTAAACCAAACAACAGGCACTCCCATGGTATCATTGATGGCTGGCCCAATTAATTAGTCAAATGAGTCATCCAATAGAGGTACACCAAAAGCCAAAGAGTTAAGACTCCACATGCATTGATCCATAGGATTGAAATATGTCACTTCAATAACTAAATAAGATAAAAATCTCATTGTTTTCTTAAAAGCTAACAAACTCAGTGTCTAGCGCTTAACAACCAACCAGTAGTCCTCCAAAGCATACATAGAATGATTTCCTATTTCAGTCAAGGCATCAAGCAACATTCATAGTCCATACTATCCAAAAAGTAACTCAACTTGATCGAATCATATATGAACTACACTCATGGCCATGAAAACCAGAAACAGTTGCAACTATTCACTTGTTCAGGGAAATAATAATCAGCTCAAATAGAACAAGTGCAGTCTACCAAATCAGTATGTTTTAGTTTACGTACACCATGCCTTTGTTTACAAAAAAAAATGCTGAGATGCTCCTAGTCTACCTGTTAAACAAACTTAGTTCTAGCCTTCTAGGAAAAGAAGTGGCAGATCAAAGAAACATTGTCGGTGGAGCCAAAAAACAGCCCGGGTCAAAGTAATTATATTAAATCGTAGCAAGCTGGAAAAACATGATTATTGGATCACCAGTGTAATTTGCAGTGTGCTTAGATAACATTGAATTACATAAGAAGCCTAATAGAATCCAAGAACGGGTCTACTAAAAAGTGTATTTTTCTACTATTGTGCCAAGAATCCATAAAGGGGCACGAAACACTTCTAACTAGAAAATATCTTAAATGGCCGATTGAAAAGTATTGACCTTTTCTGCATTTAGCTAAATAATTCAATTAACCATATATCACACCTAAAGCGACTTCAAAATCATACATAACTTGAGCGAGGATATATGCTAGACCGGTAGTTAATCAAAAGAGTATAATATAGCCTATATACTTACCAAAAGCTTTCACTAATAATATTTTCATAAACAAGGATCGAACAATACTAACTTTCCAGGATCAAAGACACTAACTTCTTAATAAAGCTAATCCATCAAGCGCATACAGATTTCAAAAATTATTGACACGCACGGAGTGTTTGACTACAAGCTACATAGATCCATATGTCATCTTGAAACCAGAAGGCACTAAATCTAAAGCACAAATACGAATCAAAGCTTTCACCTGCTTCAACTGCCCACGCCGCTTGGACAGCACAACAATCTGATCATTTAGCGTCTTCCACGCACGATTCTCGAAGCAAAGTTGAAGAATATCACTCACTGCCTTTTTTGTACCGGCGACATCACCGTTAAGTCTCATCTGCTTCTCCACATTCAACAACGACTCTATTTGAGCATCCAAGCTACCATCTCCTTCCTTAAAAAAAAACACACAAATCGAGAATTCCAATCATCAGGAACATTGAACTAAGATCACAACAGAAAATAATGTCGAAATCGCATCCCAAAACTCACCATTTTGGGTTCAATTGGAGGATGAGAGTAAGGAAATCGTTGAATCAAATACAATTTGGGTATTTGTATGAACCCTAGGAGAGAGGGGTATTGTTGAAGTTGAAGGATCTCTGGCTTGTTGAGCAAGTAGCAGTGAAAGTGGATTTCTGAAATCGGATCACCCGACCCGAGGTTTGTTTTATATTAAAGGCCCATGGCAGGTCTAGCAGGCTCACTATATTTAAACATCAAGGCCCAAGGGAATTTGGATTAGGGCCAAGCAAAAACTGATCAGACCGGTTGAACTGGTGGTTTGAATCAGGACGGTCGATGCCCCTGAACTAGAGCTTTAAACGAGCTAAGCAAAGCCTAAGATCACAAGCCGAGCAGGCCAGGATAGGCACGGCCTCTATTTGTTTAAAAATCGAGCCCAGTCCAACGCAAGAATCGCGAGACGGCAGACATCGGCCGGTGAGAATTCCTAACTGAAAAGTCATTAACAAGTTCAAAATACAAGCACCGGCTCAGCTGGTTTATATAAGAGCCGAGCCAAACTTGCTTGCGAATCAACTCATTTATTAAAAAAAAGTTTTAATTTTGTTATTATATATATAATCGGTTAGTCCCCATGTAATACACGTATTGAATAAATAAAATATTAAATAATTATTAATAAAAATTTATGCATTATAAAATCATACTTGAAGGTAAAAATATGATTATAATTATGTATAAATAGTTACATCAAGTAAATAAACAATAATTTATTTTTCTTAAACTTTTATTTTTAAAAAAAATTATGATTTTTAAATATATTATTTTAATAAAAATGATTATTTTTTAAAAACAATTTGTTGTATTAAAAACAATTTGTTGTATAAAAATATGATTATATAAATTGTATTTTATAAAATTTTTGTTTTTAAAAAGTGTGTTTTTAATAAAAATAGATTTTTAATTTATTAAATTATTTTGAAAATGGTATGAGTAATATTATTAGTATTTAATATTATTATTAATAATATGGAGAAATGAGAGAGTAAGTATAATGAGCTTACAATTGTTTCACGCTTATTTTAGTTTTTTACAGATAGATAGATAGGCTAAAAACTTACTAAATAAACGGATTAAAATTTAATGTAATTAAACATGAATATTTACAGTATAATATTTTAATGTAAAATATAATTAAACTTATATGTAAGTAATAGTTCAAGAAATAAACACAATTATACCATTTTTAACTCTCTTATCTAAATAGTTTCATTTTTAAACATTCGTTTTAAGATTCTTTATAAAAAAGTTATTTTTTTAAATCTTGTTTTTTTAAATCTAATTTTTAATTATTCTGCTTCTTTTAGTAAGACTATTCTAAAATATTTCACCTATTTAGAATTTTTTAAAAAATAAAATGATTTAAAATTTTTGTTTAAAAAATGTTTAGTGTTTAAGAAAAATTCATATTATATAAAACTTTAGTTTTTTATTATTTAGATTTTAATTAAAATATGTGATTTCTAATTTCCTTCATAAAATCTATTTTAAAAAAAGATAGTTTGATTTTAAAAAAAATAGATAAGAGAGAAACATAGCAATTAATAAAATTTATTTTTAATAAAAGACAGAGAATTGTATGGTTATTTAAATTACTATAATATACTTTTAGAGGGAAAATTAATGTGTGGATGTCTAGAAAAATACCAAGTGGCAAAAAAATGGGTTAAGAGAAGAACAAGTGGCAAAAGAAACCTTGTTTTATTAGATGTTATATATATATATATATATATATATATATATATATATA
>BJCO01742466.1:0-10673 GCA_018326465.1 Flaveria floridana
AAGAAGATTACAAGTATCGACTATCCGCATTTGTCCATACGGATGACCAAGAACAAATGCGGACAAGGCATTTGTTCTTCCGCATTAACTAATGCGGACAGTTGATAAAATGCGGACAAGGCATTTGTTCATCCGCATTAACTAATGCGGATGACCAAACACCAATGTGGCTAATAGAAGACCAATGCTGATGAAGAACTACTCATCCGCATTAGTCAATGCGGATGAACAACAGACAAATGCTGATGAAGTCTTAGACTAAAGGTAGTTTAGTCTTTTTGTACAAGCTGTTAGTCAGCCTATAAATAGAATAGAAACCTCGTATGTGAGGTGATTTTTTCTGTGACTTCTGTAACCTTTGTGTTTTATGTGAATAGACAATCAGAATATACCAGATTAGCTGTCTTGTTACTGTAGCATGCTAAACTCTAGCATTTACTCTGTAACAGTTCATCTAATTAATACAAGAATGCATTTATGAATATATCAAGTGTTCTATGTTCATTGATTGCTTGATTCCGCCTTTCAATCATTGACTCAATCATCATATTCGATCCTTGTTGATTCATATTAACAGAGAATATCATTCTCAAACCCAGTCATGTTCCAACTGGCTTTCCAAGTATGGCCGGTTATAGGATGTAGTATAAAGTATCTCAGGATCTTGTAATTTATTCAACTTATGCATTGTAACTCTTGTAAGAGAACTTGAGAACAATATAGAACACCCTTGAAAACCATATTTATTGTTATTAAGTTCAGTCTCATTATTACTTATGTTCTTTGTATCTTATTCTTAAACCCGGTTCCCTTTTGAACTATTAAGTGTTCTAACACTCTCCTCATTGTGAGATTGATTGTATTGACCATCTCTTAAGCGGTCCTGCAGGCTTAGATGATGTGTCATGATAATTTTTTTAAGGTTTTATGTTGTGGAATAAAGTATCAAGTGGGGTTATCTTGTAATATTACGACACGTAATGTTGAGTGGATACTAATTATTTACTAGATATAGCCCTTAATCAAGTAGCATGACCCTGTTGTGGGTTAGATGATCAAAGGCTCCAACAAAATTTTTAATTATTTTTTAATATAAAACATTAATATAAAATTAAACATTAATATTAATATTAAACATTAAGATTAAAAAATAAAATTCATGGAAACCCTAAAAACCAATAACTTGAATTGTGGGAAAAATAAAATTCATGGAAGACCAAGGTACTCGCCACCGTTATCCGTAAAGAGGGAAACAATGGGTGCTTGGAAAAAAATTTCAACCAAAAACTTGAATTTTGGGAAAATAAGATGAACATCCGATTTTCGTTTTAAAGGGTATAGCCAAGAATACTTGGAATAATAATCAACAAATAGAATACAATAACAAAAGTCGTCAATAGAAGATTGATCGGGTCCGCATACATCAGAATATAATAATTTTAATGGTTTAATAGCATGAAAACAATTTGGACCAAAAGGGAACTTGTGACTTTTATTAAGGGAACAAAAGGTACAATGAAAAGAAAGTTTTGACAAAAATGAAAAACTAAGTTTAGTAGCCTTGTAAAGTGTCTTGAAGACTTTTGTGGAGGGGTGACCAAAGGTGTGACGCCATGCTAAGGGAGAACCAGTAGTAGCAACATGTAGTTGAGGAGAGGAACATGGGACACCATAGTAGAGATCATTGATGTTCGCCCCGCGCATGAGTGACGCCCCTGTGCGAAGATCCTTGATAAGAAATTGATGTGGAAAGAATTCCCTGGAGACATGATTAGTACGACATAGTTTAGCAACGGAAACAAGATGGCGTTGAATTTTAGGAACAAGGAGAACATTATTGAGAGATAGTGAACGAGAGGAGACAGGAAGAGTGGTGTTACTAATGTGAGAGATAGGAAGGGTCTTACCATCATCGAGGACAATTTCATCCGGTCCGCCATATTCGGAAAGGTTATGGAGAGATCCATGATTAGAGGTGACATGATGGGAGGCACCGGTATCAAACATCCAGTGGGGAGTAGTTGCAGTAGACCGAGTCGAGGATGTATTGACAGTAGGGGCAGCAGAAGCAGTTAGTGGTGCGGAAGTGGTGATGTCGTGTTCATATAAGAAATGGGCGAGCTTTCGGCATTCTTTGGTCTCATGACCTGGTATGTTACAGATTGGCAGAGAGTAGATGAACGGAAGGTGCGGTTGGAGTTGGTGTTTAGAGACCACTGAGGGCGAGATGACTTGTTGGAGCTGAACTGCATAGATCGTCCTGGTCAGTTGTCTTCAGAGCCTCAGTTGGATTGGCGAGGTTGTTGGCGGGTTGTGTAGTTTGTAGTAGCAATAAAAGGAGTAGAGTTAGCTTCTTGAAGAGCGCGTTCAAAATCCATAAGTTTGTCAAATAACTCGGGAAACGAAATGGGTGTTTCTATAACCTTGATGGCGGCAGTGATGGTACTGTATTCATTGCCTAGTTGGCTAAGAATATGCTCGATCAAATCTTTGTCATCAAGGAGACTATGAGCAAGAGCTAACTCATCCGTAATGTTCTTCATATCATGCAGAAATTCGGTGACGGTGTGAGTTCCTTCAGGATTCTTGGCAAGGTGCGACTTTAATGAGATAATACGAGACCATGAGACACTCGCATAACTAGCATTGAGACTTTTCCATGCTTGTCGAGCCGTGTCAGATGAGGACACAATAGGTTGGACAGTATCGGAGCAACTACCGAGAAGGGTACTGATGATGATTTGGTCCTGGCGGTACCATGCGGTGTATGCAGGGTTGGGTTTGGTCTGGTCACCGGCAATAAGCTGAGTGGCGGGGGGACGGCACCGGTAACATATTTGTCAAGGTTAAGGCCGATTAGTGTGGAGGGGATCTACTTTCTCCAAACAGCAAAATTGGAAGAAGTGAGTTTTATTGGAAAATGAGTGTTTGTTGTGAGTTGGATGACCGATTGCTGGTCTTTAGTTTCGCTGGAGGAGGGTGTTGTGGGTGGTGTGGGTGTTGGTGGTGAAGTCATGGCAGAAATATAGGGAAGGAAACAAAGGGAGGTGCAGGTGGTAGAGATAGGGAAGTAGGGATGGCAGAATCCACTCGATGGAGCCTGATACGGCTCTGATACCATATCAAGAAATGGGTTTGTGATATGAATTATTAACTTTTCTCATTGATATTGAATGCTTTAAATACAAGAAGTTACATAGGATATATCGGAGATTGTTCCAACAATTTTGGCTAGGTTGTTCCTAGTTTTGGGTGACATGATAATACTAAACAATTGTAAATTAAATATAAAAAATTATAACCAATAAAGTGATTTACTTAGTTTAGTCAACCATATCCTTAATATATACAGTATATTAAAAATCAAGGTCGGTTTTGTCTTACAAACAAGTAAAATTTTGTTTTTTTCTTTCTAATGTTCACTTCATTGCATTTGTCAAATAAATTATTTTATAACTTTAAACAAAAATTATACTATTCCACTTGGTGTTGCCACTTACCTCCTTCAAAGAGGTTTCCAGTTAAACAATCTCCTTTTCTTCTGTATTTATATTTTATTTTGTAGATAAAAAGTGGTATGGCTAGGGAGGAGGGGGCAGTGCCCGAATGGCCTTTCGGGTAGAGGTTACCCGGGCGGTAACACCTTCGCCACCCTCTCGGGTAGGCCCCCGGGTACCCAACCTCGGGTTGCACCAGTCGAGACACATACCGATTCTAACGGCTATAAAGCCGTTAATGTTACCGTTGAAAGCCAAGAATTTTTTTTTACACTATAAATACTCACACACGTACACAATATTAATCTACACAAACACACATATACAAACACAAACACAAATACAATCACAATATATTGTCATGGAGTGGGAACTAAAAATATTTATGAAACTGCACGATCACATCACCGGTCCATTGTTGCAAATAATATTGGATCGAAAACGAAAAATAGCCGAGAAATCTAATTGGCCTTATGATTTTTAGTTTTTATATTTTTTAGGATTTTTTATTGCATTTGTATTTTTATTGTATTCGTATTTTTATTTTTTATTATTTGAATTATTCTAATTTTGATTTTTTAATAACATTTAACTATCTTTTGAATTATTTTAATATTAAAATAAAAGTTACAGTGTAGTTCAGGGTAGTATTTTCAGCTTTTTGGGTGTTTCAGGATAGTTCAGGGTACTTGTGATGTGATAGTATGTGATTGGTGGATTCTAGGTTAGTACAGATTATTTTAAAGAAGTGCCCCCTCCCTAATGGCTTCGTTTCACATCAACAGAGTGTAGACTCGCAACTTTACTATCTGATGTAAGGGAAAATCTTTTATAATTTAGTTAAATAAAAAAGTTCATGTGTTTTGATTGATTTGTTGTTTTAATTTTAATTTCTTTGTTATAATCTATTACTCTATAACTAATTTTAAAGGAAAAAAATTAATAATATAGTTTATTTTCTTAAACATTAACCATATTAATTGCAAGTGTTTTCATATTTCAACATAACTTTTATTTTTTAAACAAGATTTTAAAGTTTGATTACCAAATGTATTTTTTACAATGAAGTTTTATTTTCCGAAGTTGGGCCACTAAAGTTTAGTAATATACAGTTTGGCCGCAATTTGTTTTTATTTGACTTTGGGCACTTAATCTTAGAATCTTAGAGTTTGATTGCCATCTAAAGCTTAGAATTTTAGAGTTTACCTATTGATTTGTTTTTTTACTTTGGCACTAAATCTTAAAATTTAGAGTTAGGAATCGATTTGTCTATTGATTTATCTTTTTGTTTTTGACTTTAACCACTAAAATGTAAGATCTTAGAATTTGATTATTTATAGTCAATTTTTAACTACTAAAGTTTAGTATTTTTGAATTTCTCTACCACACTTAGACTTTATAATTTTCAACGAATCGGACAGATAACGAACAAAGTAACGCAGCGTTGTATGCGCAAAAAGTAATTGGTACCGCCGCGTAGAAGTATATTTTTTTCACACTTATTTTTTTAATAGTGTCACACTCTCTGAAACTAAAAATAAAGATTAAATATTTTTCATTTTGAATTTGTTCATTTGAAATCTGAGTTCTTGTACTTTACTTTTATTTAATTATTTTATTGATTTTGATTTATTTATCATGAATATTTTTTCTCTCTTTTCATAAGGGTAGGATAAGATCTGTTGGGGTCGTGGGGTTGCGAAAATAAAAAAACATATTGATGGGGTAAGTATGGTTCTGTAGAGGTCGAAGAGAACAAGGATCATAGGATGTCAACATGTAAGGCCCTGATCCCAGAAAACCTCACAGTTGGTCACTCACAGTAAAAACATAGATTTAAAACATTCGTTTACGTATAAATGTATATATATTGCAGCGGAAAGATATAGTAATTGCAATTCATTACAACATAGTTAAATTAAAATATAAACATTGTCTTTAAACATCAAATACTTTTAAAATCCTCTTAAATTCTTCTTCGTCGGGGATGCCAGACTTTAGATGCCAAGAAGCTTTAGATCCATGCTCCCATCCCATAAGCCCAAACGCTCACCTGTCATTTAATATGCATAAAAAGTCAGCTTCGCTGAGTAAATTCTATGTTTACTTTGTTAAATAACCTTTGTAAGAGGTATTAGCTTTAACATATGAAAACAATCATCATCTATCAGAACATTGATACACACGGGTTATCGCTTTATCGGTGCTTTGCCACTACTTGTTAATTATTACTCTTCTTTATCTGTCAATTCCCAGTTACTATAGGTGCCTATGATAAACACAGGATTTACCGGCACGCCAATTTAGGCCTTACTGTCGTACCCAAATAGGCCATTATTGTCATGCCAATCCAGACCTTACTGACCTGCCTGTTCGAGCCTTTACTTTATCATTGTGAGGGCACAACAGGTGCAACCCTCCTTTATCAATTCCTTGAAAGGCTTTACTTTATCAAGGTACACATTATGCGCCCAATAACAGTTCTTTAAGTTTTACTTATATCTTTAGTTTTCACTTACACTTAACACATAATAAGAAGCAAACTCTTAGTCTAAGCATTTACATTTCATCAACCATAAGAGATAAACCAGATAACCGACCCTCTGCGGGACAGCAGGGGTTCGGGGGCGGCAACCCCTGATAGCGGGGTTCTAGGGGCGGCAGCCCCTATTAGGGTCTAAGGGGCAACGCCCCTGGCTGGGGCCGGGCCAGCCCCTGATATGCATACTAAAATTATTTTGAACTATTTAAATGGCACATTTTACTTTAGAAAATTTTATTTTCTTGATAAAAGGTCTTAAAAATCGTCATCATAAAAGTATGTATTTTAGTATGCATATCACCCCAAAACATTGAAAACGGGTAAAAGAGGGGTCTGGAACTCACCTGAACTTAGCAAAATAGCTTCAATTCTAAGTTACTTAAGCTATAGTCCGAATACACGAGCTGCACGGAAGTTAATAGAAAAAAACGTCATTTTCTTCACAATTTCGCTGACAGTTTCGCTGGCAGTTTCGCTGCCAGTTTCGCTGGCAGTTTCGCTACCAGTTTCGCTGGATGCATAAAAATGACAAACCAGCTCGTTTTTAACCCAAAATCTTAAATTTTTACGTCCAAATCCTTTGTTTACCATCCATGAAACCATATCTAACCTTTTTACACGTTTTCATACGTAAAAATTTGACCTTTATATGTTCTTTTGAAACTTTTTGAACCCAAAACCTTAGAAATCCAGATCTGTTCTAAAGGGATGTTTGGATGATGATTCTTACCTTGATTTGTTGCTCCTTCCTTGTGGGTTGAAGCTCCAACTTGCAGATCTTCAATACCTTTCACAATAACACACCAATTCCTTGGGTTTTCTTCATTTTCTCACTCTACTTTCTCTCTTTAGAAACTTGGGGGCTAGGGTTGCAAATGATGGGATGGAGGCTGATCATGCATGTTTAAGGGATGATTAAGGGCCCTTAAACCCATCAAAACATAGCCCATTAGGGTTAATTTAGTCCATAGCCCACTAACTTACCTTTTTTTTAATTAACCCTTAAAAGCCCATTATTATTAAATGGCTTGCTTCGGGAATTTCGGGGCGTTACAAGTCTCCCCCCTATTTAGGTTTCATCCTCGAAACCTGCCTCGTCGTTAAATAGATTGGGGTATTGTTGTCTCATTTCCTCCTCGGATTCCTAGGTGGCATCTGACACCTTTCGGTGTTTCCATTGTACTTTGACTAGTCTGATCTGCTTATTTCTTAACTGCTTCACCTTTCTGTCTAAAATGGCGACCGGCAATTCCACATAGTTCAGCTTTTCATCCACTTCAACATCATGGAGGGGCACAACCATCACATCATCAACCAAGCACTTTCGCAGGTGCGACACATGAAAGGTAGGGTGAATCCCACTTAATTCTTCTGGAAGGTCTAGCCTGTAAGCTACATCCCCAACTGATGCTAGTACCTTAAATGGTCCAATAAACCTGGGACTTAGTTTCCCCCTCTTCCTAAATCGGATAATTCCCTTCCATGGTGACACCTTTAACATTACTCTGTCACCCATGCTAAATTCTATTGGTCTACTTCTTTTATCCGCGTATGACTTTTGTCTATCTTTTGCAGCCTTCATATACGCCTTGATTTTCTCCAACTTTTCTTTTGTGGCTTCCACGACTTCTAAGCTTCCCAACTCCTTTTGTCCGACGTCACCCCAACAAACCGGGGTCCTACATTGTCTCCCGTACAACATCTCATATGGAGGCATTTTAATACTAGCATGATAGCTATTGTTGTACGAGAATTCTGCTAATGGTAGGTGGTTGTCCCAGTTACCACCGAAGTCTATGTCACATGCTCATAGCATGTCTTCCAGTGTCTGTATCGTCCTTTCGGATTGACCATTACCCTGTGGCTGGTAGGCGGTACTGATATGCAACCTTGTCCCCATTTAGAGGTAAACCGTGTGTCTCTATCTGACATAATCGATACAGGCATACCATGCCGTGTAACTATCTCTCTAATGAACAATTCTGCGAGCTTCTCTGAATTTATCGATTCCCTAATGGGTAATAAATGACACTCTTAGTCAACCTGTCTACTATCACCCAAATTGCATCATTACCTTTAGTTGTACGTGGTAACTTAGTAATAAAATCCATTGTAATATGTTCCCACTTCCATTCTAGCACTTCCAATGGTTGAAAGTACCCATAAGGTCTTTGGTGCTCAGCCTTCACTTGTAGGCACGTTAGACATTTATTTACATATGCAACCACATCTCTCTTCATCCTAGGCCACCAATAATCTTTCTTCAAGTCGTGGTACATCTTATTTGCTCCTGGATGTACTGAGTAGCGGGTCTTGTGTTCTTCATCAAAAATTTTCTCTCGAAAATCTCCGTACCTCGGAATCCATATCCGATCATAGATGGCCTTCACACCCAATGTGTTATCGACTAAATCATCAGCCCTTCCCACCATTCGTTCCTTCTTAATTTGTTGTTTCGTCAAGGCTTCCACCTGAGCTTCGCTGATCAACCTCATAACATCTGGGGTCACTACTAGTTGGCATGCCTTCACCCAAATTGGTTCATATCCTTCCTTTCAGCTCAGGGCATCGGCTACCACGTTTGCCTTACCCGGGTGATAATGGATTTCACGGTCGTAATCCTTTATCAGCTCCAACCACCTCCTCTATCTCATATTTAGGTCTTTCTACTCAAAGAAATATTTCAGACTTTTGTGGTCGGTAAATATGGTGCACTTAGTTCCATACAAATAATGTCTCCACATCATCAATGTGAACACTACTACGACAAGTTCCAAATCGTGAACCGGGTAATTAACCTCTGTGTCCTTTAGCTGTCTGGATGCGTAAGCTATAACCTTACCTCTTTGCATTAACACGCAGCCTAACGCGCTGTAAGAGGCATCGGAGTATACCGCTAGGTCTTCATCTCCCTCCGGTAGGGTTAGTACAGGAGCTTTGGTTAGTCTATCCTTCAATTCCTGAAACGCATCTTCCTGTTCTTTTCCCCAGTCGAACACCACGTTCTTCCTTGTTAACCTTGTTAATAGGGAAGCTATCTTTGAAAAATCCTTGATGGACCTTCTATAATAGCCAGCCAATCTTAAGAAACTACGGATTTCAGATGGCGTCCTTGGGGAATTCTATTGCGTAACTGCTTCAACTTTTGCTGGATCAACCATAACTCCCTCGGAATTTATAACGTGCCCTAAAAACTTCACCTCCCGTAGCCAGAATACACATTTAGAGAACTTCACATATAGTTTCTCCTTTCATAATGTTTCTAACACATCCTTGATATGACAAGCGTGGTCTCCTTCGTTCTTTGAGTATATCAAGATATCGTCAATGAAGACTATTACTGATCTGTCCAACATCGGGCGACACACGTGATTCATTAAGTCCATAAATGCCGTAGGATCATTGGTTAGCCCGAAAGACACAACCAGAAACTCATAGTGTCCATAGCGCGTTCGGAAAGCCGTCTTTGGGATATCTTGCTCCTTTACCTTCAGTTGATGATATCCGGATCTGAGATCTATTCGGGAGAACCAGCTTGCCCTTTGCAACTGGTCAAATAGATCGTCTATTCTGGGTAAAGGGTATCGATTCTTCACGGTCAACTTATTCAATTCCTTATAATCTATACACATCCTCATGCTGCCATCCTTCTTCTTCACAAACAACACTGGAGCACCCCATGGAGAAATGCTGGACCTAATGAATCCTTTATCAAGAAGTTCTTGGAGTTGTGACATGAGCTCCTTCATCTCGGATGGGGCTAGGCGGTAGGGTGCTTTGGCAATGGGCTGGGCTCCTGACAGTAAATCAATCTGAAACTATATCTCCCTATCCGGTGGTACCCCTGGCAGATCCTCCGGGAATACATCAGGAAAGTCCCGCAGCACTGGTACATCCAACAACTCTTTCGCTTTATCTTTAACATCTTTGACATATTCTAGATAAGCCCCACACCCTCGCCTCATACATTTCTCCACCTTGATCATAGAAATGATCCTTGGAACCTTGCAATCGTTATCACCGTACATCATAACCGGACTACCATCAGGAGCCGTTAATTGGATTATCTTTTGCAAGCATATTATGTTAGCATCATGAGCAGCTAACCAATCTATTCCTAGTATGACATCGAAACCTCCTATGGTCATGGCAAACAATTGTGCGGGAAAGTAATGACCTCCTAGTTTAATGTGGCAATCCTCTAACACTCTGACTATTCTAATGGACTCACCATCGGCCGTTTCTACTTCGAAAGCATCATCTATTTCCTTAGTTTGGATATCTATAGTAGCACAGAAGGATACAGATACAAAACTCTTACTGGCACCACTGTCAAATAATATGAAGGCACAAACATCATTGACAAGGAACATACCTGACACCACGTCCGGGTCTTTCCTTGCCTCCTTCTTGTTCATGGTGAAAGCCCTTACCCTGGCCTTGGGCTTTCCATCATCCCCTTTGTCATTATTCCCGCTTGTTCCCGAGTTTCCCGGCTTAGCTTTCTTGCAATCCCTGCTGTGGTGCCCTGACTCATGGCAGTTGAAGCACTTGTTCACTTCCGGGCATTCTCTAGCCATGTGACCAGTTTTCCCACACCGGTAGCACCCATAGCTACCCACTCGGCACTCTCC
>BJCO01742486.1:0-14700 GCA_018326465.1 Flaveria floridana
AACCCCAATTTTTCAGCCAACATAAACTGAAAATTGGGGTTTGTTTGTCCAAACAAACAACAATCAACCATATCAACCAATTGACATTCCTATCTTTCAAAGTTTAATCATAAGCATGAAGATATAACTTTGAAAGACATGGGGTTTATTGAATCAACCAAAATCAGCTTCTAATAAGTTGATTAACATCCTTTAAAACCGATTTTACAAGGATAATGATGCTAGTTTCCACATAACCGGCTCTAGATGTCATTGTTGGGGTTTGTTATACCATTTTCAGCTTGTTTAACCATTTAAACTTATGAAACGTAGCAGAATGATCTACTTTAAAACATGTTAAAGATTCTGAAAATTATCTTTCTAATGTGTAAAATTACAAACCCATAACATAAGGATCTTTATTATGTGAAAGACTAGCATACTAAATAATAAGAGCACCCAAGAGCATGACATAGTCATGTCAAGAAACTACCTTTCTTTGTGCTGTCAAAAATGACCAAAAGTATGGCTGAAATGAGTGTGAAATATGACCAAAAATTCTAGGTTGGAAGTCCTCAAATGCTTATTCCCACAACCCTCTAAGTAAGCATCATAGTTGCGTAGATTTTGAACACCAAAAAACTCCAAAAGAGAGCTGCCAAAAGGCCTTACTGGAGCAGCAAAAGGTCGACCAAAAGAAGGTTGAATGATGTCCAAAATTCAGCCAAGACTTCAAGGATAGAAGTCCTCAAGCTAGTATACCCCAAGCTCCTTGTAAACACACCTTATTGTTAGGTAGAAAACACCAAAACAACACCAAAAAACACTTCAAGAAACCCTGAAATGAGGCTGTTGATCCGTAGCCTTTTGAGAGAGAAAGAGAGAGCAAGTGTTTTTTGGTCTAGTTGCATGTGGAGAGGTTGGATGATTAGTTCAAGTCACAAAACTAGTTAAATGTGTAATGTGGTCTTCAAGAAAAAAAGGTCCAATGAATGCAAGGAGGGGCGGCCGAAATAGAGGGGATTCAAATTCGTTTCCCACCTTTTATTCACTACACATTATTTAACTAGTCTTGTATTAGAAATTCCAATTAACCTTTTAATTGTATCATCCATACACTCTATTATTAATTTGTAATGTTATCTAACACATTTAAATAACATTACAAATAATATCAATGAACAAAATATTCTAATAATTTGTTACATCTCATATGCAACTAATTTAGAAAACCCATTTTCTAAATTTGGTGTAAATATTTAATTGCATGATCATATCATCAATTAAATATTAATTGGTGTTTACTAAGCTTGTTATTGGGTATAACCCGACTTGGATCATAAAGTACTAACCACATCAATATTTTATGTGTCTTGGGCATATAGAATCCTACAGTAGGGTCTTCATCCTCCATTATAAGGTGAGATTCTTCTTGCTTACTTCGAGGTTTAGGACATTTGGATGCGATATGTCCTAGTTCATTGCAATTGTAACACATTACATTGCTCATATCTCTTCTAAGTCGGTTGTTGTCAAACTGACGCTTCTTAGTGAAACTTTTTTCGCTTCTTTGATCTCCTTGGGCATTCTTGTCAAAGCTTCTCTTCTCGTATCTTTGACTCTTGCCGTGGTTGTTGAACTTCCTAAAGTTCTGCTTACCTCGATTCTGATTGTAGTTCTTTTGGTTGTTGTAAGGCTTTTTCTCATACCTTGTAAACAACAGTTTCTCTTGACCTGTAGGTCCTAATTTCTTCTCTTCTCTAGACTTAAGTCGTTCCTCGTAGGCTTTAAGTCTTCAAATTGCTTCGTCAAGAGTCATTGTGTCCATATCTGAATATTGCTCTATCGATGCAATAATTTACAAAAACTTGTCGGGTACTGAATCTAGCAGTTTACATACTATGGTTGCTTCATCAATCTTTGTTCCTAGGCTCTTTGACTTTGTATTTATTGCGCTTAATCTCCCGGCAAACTGATCTATGGTCTCTGTCTCTCTCATTGAAAGCATCTCAAATTCCATGCGCAATGATTGAAGTCTAGCCTTTTGAACTTTATCTATACCAACGTGCCTCGTCTTTAAGGCTTCCCAAATATCTTTCGCTGTAGTATGAGATGCCACTTGCATCACCATATCTTCGGGTATTGCTTGAAATAGATAGGCAATTGTTGTCCTATCTTTCTTGTCATCTACTTTTGCACCTTCTCGTGGTTCAATTGCTTCTAAAAGGTTATTGGCATTCAAAATTGTCTTTACACGAACAGACCAAATCGTGTAATTTGTAGATGTTAACATTGGTGTTTGGAGGCTAATAGAGAGTGTGTCCTTGCTGACCGTCTCTTCTTTATTTTTGTTTGTCATCTTGGGTTGTGATGGAGACTTTGTCTGTGTCTTCTTCTTCTTCCCAATGGTTCAACGTATCTTGAACTCTCCAAGATTTAAAGAAACATATTTGACTTTTCTTTTTGTCAAACTTGGCTTAATTTTGACTTTTCTTTTCTTTAGAAATTCAAAATTACTTTTATTTGATTTATTCTTAAAAAAATAAAACTTTAATATTTCACTTTATTTTTTAAAATATTAAAATTCTGTTTTGAGAATATATCAAAATGTTCCTGAAAACGAATCCTCCAAATTTAAAGTCAAACCTGATTTTGACTTTTTCTTTAAAACTTTAATATTTAAATAATCTTTTCCAAAACTTTAGTTGACTTTCCAAAAGTCAAAATTGGCAACACCACAATTTGTGCCTTCTTCCTCTTCGTCCCTGTAACAACTTTATCAAACCAGAGATCTGTTCGATTTTTATTTTCTTTGATGGAATTGTTTATGTGTCTCACTGTTTCCTTTCAATATCGATTATGAATTCCGATTGAAGATCCAATTCGATTTCCTTTTGATCGAAGTGGGTTCGGGAAGACGGATTTGCCTATCGATATTTCGTTCTTAATTTCTTGACATGATTATTCGAAATCGGTTCTTGAAGGCGTTTGGGAATCAGATTAGAATGTTGTTAAATCGATTGACTTTCGATTTCAATTACTCTCGGTTTCCACTTGCCGAAGTATCGCCGGAATTTCTCAAAATTCCGATCGGTTCTTTAGGGACGGTTCGGTGTTTCTAAAT
This sequence comes from Flaveria floridana, assembly GCA_018326465.1. Classification (NCBI taxonomy): domain Eukaryota; kingdom Viridiplantae; phylum Streptophyta; class Magnoliopsida; order Asterales; family Asteraceae; genus Flaveria; species Flaveria floridana. Next base: position 3,104 of record BJCO01742486.1, read on the forward strand.
CAATTGATCTCCTATGATCAATTGATGATGGCGATGATATCTGAAACAACAAGATGTTTATGTGATATCGATTCGATTTCAAGTCTGCGTCTCTGTTCCTATTCGCAAAACAGAGTGAAACACAATCGGTGTTCTTTATAAAATCAAATGAAGATGATGATCAAATCTAAATCAACAAACAATCACGCGCTGTTGATGTGGTTCGAAACTTGTATCTCTGTTCCTTAATCGCATAAACAGAGGATGGATTTGATCGATTGTTCTTCGTAATTCCTTGAAGAATGATTGAGAAAATGGCTCTGATGCCAATTGAAGATCCCAGAGGTCTGTGTTTGAGAGAGAATTCTAAGAAATCTAGAGATGCATTAACAACAAATGAAAGTTTACATGGGTATTTATACCCTTACGTTTCTTAGGGTGTAAGTAATCTAACCAACCCCTTAACCAACTAACTTATGTTATACAATAATAATAATACATAATAATAAACTTATGTTAACAAGAATTATGGTCTAACATATAATGAACGACCTTCTTAAATATGCTCTCCTTTATGTATGTTAATTCAATAACTAAATTGAAATTGTTTTTATGATCTCATTGTTCATTATTTATATCCACTTATACTTGTAATTTTTGAATGGCGTTTTACTTGACACTGATATGAGTTTTACTGTGTTATGGACTGATTTTCTTTTCTGGAGTCGGATTCCTGCCTAACATTCGGTAGAATTACGTGAATACGATTTGCGAAACGTTGCATATTGTAAGTATTGTTTGTAAATTTGAAACTAACTTCATACTAAGTTTGTGTTTATGAAGCATTTTGAGTCAACAGAAGGGCTTATTATCAGTCAAGAAGAAATTCATCAAGGGATCCGGTGATAGAAAGAGTTATCCTTGATCTAGTCTCTTTTAACATTGAACATGACCGTCTGATCTAACATTCAAAAAGAAAAGGCCCCACATGCACATATATTACCAGGTAGTAGTATTATTGTAAAGAAGTTGAATTTTGTTTAATTACATGTGGGACTTGGAAATTTGGGTGATTTAGTTAGAAATCATGGAATGGATATTGATTAACATACTCATTGTTAGTTTGTTTGGATGATACAAATTCACAAGTTTAATTTGATAAAATTGGTTTTTTCTTAGGTTGAAGGAGGTAAAGTCGAATACACTAACACTGATTTGGATGGAATTCACAAAGAGTGGTCGCGTTATGTGTCAAATTTTATTTATGTATAGGCTACATTACTAATCTATTATATGAGTTTAGAACTTTATGCATTGCATGTGAAGCTGGAACAACTTTATAATTTTGTTAGTATTTAACTAAATGAATTTTATGTCACCATTGTTCGACAACTATTGATTTATAGTTTTATAAAAATAGCGGGTAAATTTATAATAATAATTAAATATTTTATAAAGCAGCTAAATTTATGACGTGGATTGCGTATTATTTTGAACGCGTCATAAAATTCACAAAGATGACACACGCACGCTCGTCGTCTTGTCATTTATGACTACCCCTTCCTTGACGTGCAATGTGCGTAATCTATTGCACGCCATAAAATGCGCGTCATTTTCCGCGCCTCGTAAAGAGATGACATGCAGATGCGTGTCATCTTCATTTATGACTACCTCTTTCTTGACGCGCATATGCGCGTCATCTGACTCCAAATATGACACTCATTGCACGTCATCTATTATAGTTTTTCTAGTAGTGTACTGTTCTATCCCATGATGTTGACATATATGGATAAATTTCTTGAATCTTGAGAAAGCTTCATGGAATTTTTCTCCTAACTATTGCTGGAAAGAACATATAACATCGCTTGTATCGATTGCCTTTGCCCGTAGAATATAACTCATCTAGTAGGGCTTGTTGTATCTCTTGTCATGTGTGGATGTTGTTATCTAGTAAGTTGAGAATTACCGTTTTCCCTATCTTTTAATATCAATTGGAAAATCCTAAGTCTAAGTGCATCATGAATGAAACGGTTAGCTATAAATCACAAACTTAGCTAATTACACCTGTGGTTCCTTGTTTTAGATCCTCTAAACAATAGAAGAATGGGAATGTATTATGGATGAACATCATAAGTTCTCCGTCTTTAATTCAAAGGTGCAATAGGGTTAGGGTTCTCAAAGACGAACATCAAAGGTTCTCCCTGTTCAATTTGAAGGTGCAATAGGGTTAAGGTTCTTAAACATAGCATATAAAAAGTGACTATCTACACGTTTCATGTAAGCTTGTTTTTGTCTTATCTTATTTTGATCATTATGATTGCCATATATTCCCTTCTGCTAGTTGACTAGGGGTTGCTCGTAAGTATTCTGATTATTCTCCCAGTTGTTGCAATTCTAACCATCGTCCCAACCACCATCATTGTTCCACTCATCATTCTAGTTATCCTCATTGTCACCCTTGATATCCACATTCATTTTCATTCTTATCACTAGCTCCATGGTAGTTGTTACTAGTATGCATGTTGTTCATGCTCGCATGATCCTATTGACCCCTTAATTGAAGTATTGTATGTTCCGATTAGGGTGGTGCGTATTGTTGAGACCCCGTTTGTTCTGATTACGGTTTCATTTGAAGTTGTTCTAGTCATGGACTTAGTCTAACACTAAAAATATTTATGCTTAAAATAATAATAGTAAGAAATTCAAGGTTAAATATGAAAATTTAGAGAATTAGTGATTTTGACACTGGTCACGGACCCATGAGTTAAACTAGGGATTCGGGGAATTAGGTTGAATAGTGAACCGCTAATCTGAACTTGTTACGGCTCGCTACATAGTCTACAAGAAAAAACCTCATGTGTTGTCATGTGGCATCCTGAAAAGTACTGTGAAATGACACATCATCTTGAAGTGGCACGTGTCTGCTCAAGAAGTTTTGCAAGCTATATATATTGACAGGTGTCAAATTCTAATTAGACCAAAAATGTCTCGGCCGCCATGACCAGATGGTGGACTGCCACCCTATTAGGTAACGGTCCTTGATAGATTTCTTGAAAGTGATATATAAAAGCTTACCTTCGATAGACGAATTTCGGCACACCAAACACGTGCCTTTTTGCCACTTGTACCTAGATATCCCTATTATAAACCGGATAAGGTAGTGTTATACCTCTTTAAGTTTAAGGACCAATACGGAGGTGCATAGAAGATTGTATGATGTGATTCTAGCAGCCTATTAAGAAGAACATGTTTCCTAAACTTCATTTGAAAGCTTAGTTTACGGGTAAAAAATAATTTCTAGCATGTTTACGAAATGTCTATATGGAATTAATTATGTGGTTCTAAAAGTAAATCAAAATTATTAAGCAAGGTTTAAGTGACCATGGCACATTATATGTATATCGATCAAGGATATACACATTAATGGTTAATTATGTGTTATGCCATAATGTAGCTGAATCACTTCTAAACACATGTTAACTAGATGAATTCAGTGTATACCAGCTTCCCATGCCGAGCCCTGTCAATAAATGGGACAACTATAGAACAAGTTGGTCTAATGAATATTAATATAAATCATATTGTTTTGAGTTTATCAAAAATGCCTACTAACATGACTCACGACGTGTCATTTTAAAACTATTTTTAAAACAATGATATGCGTATGTCATGCAAATAAAGGTTATGGTTTAACCTACATATCGTGAGAACACCCATAGAAATCCAGGAAGATAAACAATATAACTTTAGACTTGGCTCGTAATGTAAAAGTCTATAGTTTGTTTTGTTTAAAACAATGTAAGCTTTTAAGAATGATATAACTCCTTTTTTATGAAATGTATGGATGATTTGAATTCAACCTCATGTGTTGGAATATCTCCCGAAAAGAGAATTTAATAATAATTTTAATTTTATGAATTGATTATCTCAATTTGAAAAATGAATCACTTACTAATGAAAATGAAAATTCAACCAATAAGGTTGAATATTTATAAAAGCATTTTGAAAAAGACTTCTGCTGTAATTGTAAAATAATATAAAATTTCGAACCGTCTGTTGATACTAACTGATCCTGCTCACAAGCCTGGGTTGTACCCGACCTGTTGTGTGACATTTTGCTGGTATCAGAACCATAGGTTTTAACGAAATATATGTTTGTAGGATAAGCAAATATCTAGACTTTAACCATTTATAGAATATAATTCTTTTGAAAAGTGCCTTTAGAAAGGTTAAGAATTCTTGCGAATTATGTTTTTTAAAAAATTAAGAATTTTAAATCTTACAGGATGTATAAATATTATTATAAATAAGTTCAGTAGTTACTATGTTACCTATTTTATTCCTCCATCATATATGGATCACAAGGCAATCCAATAAACATATCAAGTGATAGCATTAACCTTTATCACCTAAGAAATGAAGATTAGGAAGAACAAAGCAATGGAATAAGAATCACAGATTTAAGATCTTCAAATCTGCAACAATATACCTTACCAATACCTCAGGAGTAATGTTCAACCATTCCACAAAAACTAGAATTCAAGTTGCCTCTACTCAGGAGATGTTGAGAATGCCCAACAAAGGAGAAATGAGAATGATTGAAAAAAAAGTTAGAAAAGAGGAAGTATAACAAGACCTTGGAGAAGAATCAGAAGAGCATAAGGAAAGTTCACTAGTTCTATGTCTCTGAATAAGTATTTGGACATGTCTTTATGCAAGACTGATGAAATCAAAAGAAAATAAACGATAGTGATGGCAAGGAACCAAGAGTTAGGTGATAAAGTTCAGATCTTTGGGGACCAAGTGAAAAAATTAAGATGCTAGGTGAAGGGATAAGGCAATGGTAGCATGAGGGAAGAGCATGAAGATTGGTTATACAACTATGAGGATACTTTTTGGTGTTTGTTTAAAGTGTTGTTGGCCAGTGAAGGTTAGGAAGATTGTGAAGGTAGTCATGAACGTTAGGAGCACAGATAGAGGACATTGGACGGTTGATGATAAAGCTGTGAGGATCATTAAGGATGGCTAAAGATTTTAGTTATAATATATAATGTTAGTTCAGTTAAAAGATTGTAATAGTAGTTGTAATCATTGTATATAGGCTTTCTAATATAATAAATTATTATCTATTTGTATTACGTCTCTCAAAATTTAGAATTAAGTCGTCTTTTAATTTTTTGATATGTAGAATGTCAAAGCAAATCGATCATGCCGGACCCTCAACAAATATAAGAGGTTGCGGCAAACATAATAATGAAAAAGTTGTAACTGAACCCATTATTTCTAAAGAACCACTTCTCTAAAAAGAAGATGCAAAGAAAATGATTGATGAAAGAATTGTAGAAGCAATCCTAAAATTTCTAAATGCCTTGGAGAAAAGAGAAGAATCTAGAAAAAAGAAAAGGGCACTCTACACAAACGCAGAATAATAATGAACGACAAAGTTTGAATGATCAGTCTGGTTAGAAAATTCGGAGCCCTAGAAATCATAGAAGAAAAAGACATAAGGAAGGTTGTAGCCATAAAACCTTTCAAGCTTGGAAACCACCTGAGTTTTCAAGCAAAAAGATGATGTCGTGGCTACTATCCGATGGTTTGAAAAGATGGAATCTTTCCTAGCCATTGGCATTTATGTTGAAGAAGATAAAATTCTATGTTAGAAACTTATTCGAGGATGGAAACCCTCGAATGGTGGAATGTGGTAGTAAACACCAAGGGAAGGGATGCTACCTATGCTTTGTCATGGAAGGAATAATCCGATCTCATGATTAGGAAGTATTCCAAATAAATTAGCAAGAGCAGATTTAAGAGAAGTTCTTAAATCTTTGAAAGGTGGGTAGGAACATTTGATGAAAGCCACAATCCCAAGTATCGATGAATTATCTATAATATTAGCTGGTTTGATGACTAATGGAATAAAACACATAAAGGATGAGAATAAAAAGGAGGGATTTCCAAAGGGTAGAAAAAACAACCAGGAAGTCCGGGAAAAATACCAAACAACAAATTTTAAAAGTACAATATCATAATGTAAGTTTTGGAAGCTAATATGTCCTAATATGTGTAGATTCGAGAGAGTCACAATTTGTAGCTTTTGCAAAGCTCTAGGTCATATGATTGACAATTATTTCCAAAGACGATAAGTGACTTGTTTTAACTATGGAGGAGCCAGACATTTCAAGACTGAATGTTTAAAGTTGAAGCATGTTGGTATCCATGATGTGAAACCAGATGTATGGAAAAAGAACACACGAGTGTTTGTTCTAAATACTTATGAAGTAGTAGAAATGCCGGCTGTGGTAATCGATACATTTCTTATCAGTAATATTTATGCCAGAATATTATTTGATTATGGTGCAAATCGTATTTTACTAGATTACATGTTTAGTAATCTATTAACTATGCCTCTAGGTTAGTTATAAAGCGCTTCTGAGGTAGAAATCATGACTGGAGAAATAATCAAAGTTTCTAAAATCTTAAAGGCTTGTCAGATTTCTTTATACGGACACGTCATGCCTATATAGATACTGCCAATGCCATTAGCAGGATTTGATATCATCCTAGGTGTGGATTGGTTGGCATCTAATCAAGCTCATGTCCTTTGTGATAAGAAAACAATAGAACTTTGCACATCAATTGGTGAGAAGATTAACATTCGTAATGATAAAACCAATCAGTAGATTGAGATTATATTAATGTTTAAAGCTATAAAGTATATAACCAAAGGTTGTATAGCATGCCTAATTATGGTATCCAATACTGAAAAAGGTAATAAGATTGAAGAAGTACAAGTTGTAGCAGCATTTGCCAATTTCCTGAAGAGTTACCAGGAATACCACCGGATCGCAAAGTACAATTTAGAGTCAATTTGGTTCAGGGAACGACACCGATTGCTAAAGACCCATATAAACTAGCTCCAACTGAAATGAGTGAAATAAAGGATGAATTGGATGAATTGATGAAAAAAGGTTCTATATGACTAAGTTTGTCACCATGGGGAGCTTCAATCCTGTTTGTTAAGAAGTGCGGATATATGCGAATGTGCATTGACTATTGGGAGCTAAATAAGGTAGAAATTAAGAATCATTTCCGGCTTCCTAGAATAAATGATCTTTTTGATAAGCTTTCCAAGACCGACCTTCGATTAGGATACCATCAACTAAAGATATATGAAGAAGATACCCAAAGACAGTTTTTCAAACTAGATATGGACATTTTGAGTTCATAGTGATGCCGTTTGAACTCACAAATGCTTCAGTTGCATTCATGGATAGAATGAATAAAGTTTGTAAACTATATGCAGATAAATTTGTTATCGCATTCATAGATGATATACTTATTTATTCTAAATATGAGAAGCATCATGAGGAGTATCTGAAGATAAAACTTGATTTACTTAGACAAGAGAAATTATATGCCAAATTCTCAAAATGTAAATTTTGGTAAATAGAAGTTCAATGTCTAGGTCATGTTATCATTAAAAATAGAATTAAAGTACACCTAGCCAAAATTGAGGCTATAACAAAATTGAAAAACCCTGAGACACTAACAGAAGTGCGTAGCTTTCTTGGATTACCAGATTCTACTGGTGTTTTATGTAGAATCTTACATGAATTGCAGTACCTTAACTTCATTGACACACAAGTGGGTAAAGTTTGAGTGGGGACCAAAATAGATTGAACCCTTTTAAACTTAAAAACATAATTTGACAAATGGCTAATTTTAGCATTACTTGATGGGGTAGAGGACTTTGTAGTTTATTGTGACGCGTCACATACCGGTTTAGGTTATGTGCTAATGCATAGAAATAAAGTGATTGCTTATGCATCTTGTCAACTTTACGCTGACTATAGAGTTTGAAGTATATCTTTGGTTAGAAGGAATTAAATATGAAACAGAGAAGGTGGATGGAAACTTCTAATGATTATGATTGTGAAATACATTATCAAAAGGGTAAGGCCCATATAGTTGAAGACGCCTTGAGTAGGAAGGAAGGAGAAAAGCATAAACGAGTTCATCATTATGACTCTAGCTTAAAATTGATTTGATAAACCAATTAAAGAATCCTCAAGAAAAAGCATTGATTATTAAAAATATTGGAAAAGAAGATATGAAAGTAATAATTGACCAATTGGTTAAAGGTGAGGCAAGAATTCTCCGAATGGGTGAAAGAATCTGGGTACAATATTGGAGGTCTTAGAAAGAAAATCTTGGAGGAAGCTCGCAAGTCTATATATACAATGCCCCAGAAGTGATAAAATGTATAAAAATTTAAAGGATAATTATTGGTGGATATGTATGAAGAACGATAAAGCTATATATATTAGCTAAGTATCTTATTTGTTCTCAAGTTAAGGAAGAACATCAAAAGCCATCTAGTTTATGGCAACAACTCAAATTACTTGTCTGGAAATAAGAAATGAAAACTATTGATTCCATTTCAAAACTTCCTAAAGAAAATGAAATGATATGATTTGGGCTATCATTGATGGAATGGCTAGGTCATCTCATCTCTTACCAATGCAAGAAACCTTTAGCATAGATAGGTTAGCTCAGTTATATATGAACAAAATTTTATCCATGCACAATGTACCACTATTCATTTTCTCTAATAAAGATAGTCGCTTTACATCATGATTTTAGAAAAGTTTTCAATAACCAAGGGGCACGTGATTAAATGTTAGAATGGCTTATCATCAGGAAATAGATGGACAAAGCAAAAAAAACTAGTCAAATCTTAGAAGATATGTTAAGAGCATAGGTGATAGACTTAGGTGGAAGTTGGTATGATCACTTACCACTTCTGGAATTCTCATACAATAATAGTTATTACACAAGTATACATGCCACTCCTTTTAAAGATCTATATGGTAGGATTTATAGAACACCTATATCTTGGTTTAAGATAGGAAAGAGTCGGTTATCAACACCTGAGATTGCACAGGAAACAACTAATAAAATCTTACAAATAAGAGAATGACTAAAAGTAGCTAAAGATAGATAAAAGAGTTATGTGGGTAGAAGACACAAGTCGTTAAAATTAGTAATTGGTGAAAAGTATCACCATGGAAGGGCATAGTTTGATTTCAAATGAAAGGAAAGATAAGCCCTTTTGTCCATGAACCATTAGAAATTATAAAACAAATTGGACATGTAGCCTATCAGTTGCAATTACTAGAACAGACGAACGAAATACATGATGTATTCCATGTGTCCAATTTACATAAATGTTTATATGAAATAGTTTACAATGTTATAAAACTAGCATATGGTTATATTAGAATTATTAAGCAAGGGTCTATGCAACCATGACACAATATACGTATATCGATCGTGGACATTTGTGTTAAAGAGTAAATATGTGTTATGCGATAATGTGACTGAATCATTATAACAAATGTGAACTAGATGAATTCAGCTGTATCGGCCTTGTCACTAAATAGGATAGATATAAACCAAGTTGTTTAAAATAATTATTAATGTTAATCATCTTGTTTCGATTTTGTCAAAAATGGTAACTTGATTCACCAGCTTTATGCTGATGTTTTATTTTTAAAACCCTTTTTAGAAAAATGATGCATGTGTAATGCAAATAAAGGTTGTCGTTTAACTTACGCATCGTGAGAACGCCCATTTGAATATAGGAAGATACACAATTTAACTTTAAACTTGTGGCTTGTAATGTAAATGTCTAAAGGTTCTTTTATTTGAAACAATGTAATCTTTTGAGCATAATATAAATCTTTTATGAAATGTATGAACGATTTGAATTCAAGCCTAAGTGTTGAAATATCTTACCAAGAGAGAATTTGATTAACATATTAATTTTGTAAATTGATTGTCTCAGTTCAAATAATAAATAACTTGAGACAAATGAAAATGGAGAGTCAAACAATAAGGTTGAATACATATAAATGCACTTTGAAAAAGGCTTCTGCTGTGATTTTAAAATAATATAAAATTTCAACCCATCTGTTGATACAAGCTGATCCGACTCACAAGCCCCGAGTGCACCTGACCCGGGTTGTGACATTTTGATGGTACTAGAGCCACATGTTTTAGTGAATTATATATTTGTAGGATAAGCAAAGATTTAGACTTTAACCATGCTTAGAATAAAATGATTTTGAAATGTGCCTTTGGGATTTTTAAGAAACTAGTGGGTGCCCGCGCGCGTTGCAGCGCAGACATCATGTTAAATGAATGAAAAGTACTTCGTAGTAATGAATGGTTGTGAAGACCTTTCAATGATCATGGTGTAGATTGAGGGTTGAGAATGATGATGAAATCATAGATAGGTAGCCGATCACATTATTTTTATTAAACATAGAAGGTTATGTTGATCGTAGATCACCTTCGCCGCGGTTCAATTTTGAAGGCATATGAGAATGTCACAATGATAGTTTTTGAGATATCATGGTTTCGGTTAGTTCAACAAATATAGTTGTGTTTTTGCAATGTAAACAAATGCTGACTATGATGTACTATAGTTATGAGGAAAATATTCTAACCGTTGAAAAACTCAAATCACACATGTAGTTGTTAACCCATTCTGCTTACAAAGCCTTGTTAACCCATTCTGCTTACAAAGCCATCTGAACTTACTTTAGTAAATGGTATTCTAAGTACTTTAATCATATAAGTTACCTTAATAAAATTTGTTGAAACATGTATAGATTTCTCATATTATGTCCACAATTTTGATACACAATTGTTATTTTATAGTGAAAACCTTATAACATGAAAATCACCTTGATAACCGAAGAAGACCATGTTCGCGCATCCCATTGAATAAGATAAGAATAATCGTAAATAGTACAGAATTCTTGCCCATACATAAGTAAAGGGGATTGAATTGCGACCTATATGAATAAAAAGAGAAAGTGTGAGATACCTAGAAGAATAAACCTCTACATCCTCAATAGTATTCCAATGCTCTTTGAAAACACCTCTATATGAACAACTCCCTCTTAGCTATACTTTTTATATGACCCATTTGAGTTGGAACAAAACCTAAATCAAATAATCTACTCATAAAGTAAATATACCACCTCCATTTTTATCTATACCTGTTGCTCATTAAAATATAACTACAGTTGGCCCATTTTCACATTAAAGTGTAAGAATTTCACTCCCCAAATAGCATCATTACCTTCTTGAGGATTAAAATCTGGCAAAGAAGCTTCTTTTGTGATGTTAGGCATGGGCTTATCTTGTACATTCTCATGCACAAACACCAGGTCATCATCTGTATAATCCTGCTAAGGATCTCCATTATGTTCTCTTGTTACATGCGCTTTCTTTGATAAATATGAAGCATCTGTTGTTCCCCTATTAGTAGGCTGAAGTACTGAATCATATGACGAGATTCTAGATGAAACCGAAATCTTTGGTGCATCATCATCGATTAAAATGTAAGAACTAACACCATCTTTATTATTACTTTCACTAATTTTCTCAGACACTCTTAACCTCTTTGTTTTACTAAAACAAAAATCAGGCTCCTTTATTGTATCTTCTGGTGTACATGTGTCATTAAGCATGGTTTTTGTCATGGATATACCTTTAGTTTTCCTAGTTCTTCTAATTGCTCTTTAGCTTTTTCAAGCTCTTTACGA
>BJCO01742545.1:0-11752 GCA_018326465.1 Flaveria floridana
CATCCATTCACACGAATGTGATATTTTTCCTCCATGTCATACGAATGAACGGTGTTCCAGACCAAAAAAAAGAGTCTGGAACTGCCTCCTGCACAGATTTGAGGATGAGCAAAGCGCATTCACCCTGAGGTTCATATGTCAAACAAGTTCAATGGATACCCTATTATTCGTTGGACTTCCAGAATAGGTGAATGTTGTTAGAACATGAAAGAGAGAAGAGAAGATGTTAGCAGTCGGTGCTGATTGTGTGGGGTAGTCAAGAGCATCTGACTATTTATGGGCTAATCAAGTTATATCTATCCGCACAGAGAGGATTCTCATTCTTAGGGGGAATCCATGTATAGAGAAATTGAAGACACAATCAGAAAGTGATGATATAAGTTGTTTTCCGATGATGAATCTGCATGCATGCTGATTTGTTTGAGATTGTCAGCTGTGGATTGGAACCTTCTACCTTTTGCCTAATACACCGTTTGAAGACGCCAGGAGAGCACAACGTTTATATATTGGGATATGCTAAATCTAAGGGGGAATTTCTATAGTTGTTAATGTTAATCAGGCTAGCCTGTATGAAGATTGAAGCAATGAAAAACTGTTCATGTCATTATCTGGAAAAATCAGTCATATGGGGAATCTTACTGCAATGATGGTGTTCTGCAAAGTAAACGAAAGCTATTGTGCCTAGATTCATTTTCAGGGATATTGTAGCAACCTGATGGATCGGCAACGTTGGCTAATATGGTTTTTCGTTTGATTCTATTGGAAACCAGAGCAAATATTGACTGAAGATTGTAAGAGTTGTTATCTACTATTCGCAAGCAACGTCCAAAGGGGAATTTGTTGGAGCATATATTGTCATATATAGTGTGTCTGTCGCTTGACAAATAGTCTAGGCTTAATGTTATACACTTTTAAACACATGAAACTGAGTCATTCGCAGGAGCATATGCGAATGGGACTCAGTCGTACGACTGAGCCATGCTAATGGACCAGCCGTGCGACTGAGAGATTCGATTGGGCAATTCGTAAGACTGAACCATAAGTATGGTCCAGTCGTAGATTGAACCATACGCATGGTCCAGTCGTATGATTGAACACATACGCATGGTCCAGTCGTACGATTGAACCATACGAATGGTCCAGTCGTACGATTGAACCATACGCATGGTCCAATCGTACGAATGGGCCCAGTCGCATCTGATATGGGCTGAAGCCTATATATACCAGTTTCATTGTGTAGAAACCTAAGGGTTTAGAGACAGTGCCCGGCGCCTAGGTGCTGCCGGTTGAGTGGGGAGATCATGCTCGATCTCCCCTTGCCAAATGTCGTGATTTTTCTATTTAACGAGCTTGTAATCATTTGGTTTTATCAATAAAATCATTCGATTATTGTTCGTACTATTGTTTGTCTTTTGGTTTATCACCTTCCGTCAAGAACATGCTCGGATGTCAACCGATCCAGCGACTTCACAGGCATGAGCAACACAAAATGTCTATTGTGTCAAGGTCACACTAACAATCTGAACAAACGGAAGTTTGTACACGTTTGTTTTATATGTAGCGTCTATCATCAGCATGTGCGGGAATGCACACCAAGTGTCGTATGATTTTGGATGACAAAAAATATATCTCCTACGGTATTTGTATCAGGATATTCTCGGGTGTAATAAACATACCTTTTAAAAGATAAAAGGTTTTCTAAAATTTGCATTGGTGTTTTATCAACTTTCTTTTCACTTCTTATCTTATATTGAGCGTTGTATACGTCTCTGGTTATGGATGTGTTATTAGGATTTTGCTTTTTTAAAGCTGATAAGATGCTACAAGGCTACATGTTCTGATTAGTAAGCTACTCCACCAAATTGTATTCGTTTTGAGAAAACCTTCTTAAAAATAGATGTCCCTTCATATGTTAAGCGGAATCATGGTTATGTTCGTCACTTCTCACCTCTAATTTCCACGAACAACGTTTGTTGTCATATATCCCTACCAATTTAAAAGGACATCCGATATTTTTGCTACCAGATCGTCTAACTGTTGCTTTACTTTTGTGTTTGCCACCAAGATCACAGATAAGCCATACCTTTACGACCTGACCTTCTTTTTTTATCTCCGTGTAATAATAACATAACCATTATCACGTCCCCTATTAACAGCCCAACAGACTAGCTCATCGAGTGATAAAAATTCTTGAGACGTTTCAAACGATACTTTCGTGGTCTGATTTTCATTACTCGAGAGAAAAATTTTATTACTTTGTTGCGGGTCGTAACTTAACTCTCGGTAGAATTCGAATTCATCATCGGGAACATACGATTGGTTTAAATCTTGCATCGTGTCTCGTAAGAAGATTGAACATACGAAATCTTGATTACTATCCGCCACGTACGAAACGCTTGAATATTCATTTGAATATTCACCAAACAAATAGTTACCATCCCAAAACGACATAACGAATGAATGAAAAAGTATGATATTTCGAGAGAAACATACGTTTGAGATTTTCACAATTTAGAGAGATCGAAAGCATTCTTATATATTTGAAACGAATATTGTGTCCCGTCAAATTTGAAATCATCTATACGTTATGTATAGGCCCATACGCCACGTATAGGATGTTAGTTGGCACCTATACGCCATGTATGGTGCTATACGCCAAGTATAGGCTTGCCACGTATGTTGTGTATGGCCTCATACACTGCTCATATTCGTACCTGGTACAAAATGCTTTTGTAGTACGCCTGACATCTATACGTGGTGTATGGGTTCACATGCCACGTATAGGTTGTTAGTTGACACCTATACGTTGTGTATAGGCCCATACACCGCGTATAGCTGTCAGTCGTACTATAAAGCAATCTTTTACGAAGCGTATTGCACTATACAACATGTATGATTTTTTTTAAGAAAATAGGGTTATATGGGTCAACTATTTCTTCAAAATAATCTTTCAGGTAAACTATAACTCTTACTTCATTTATATACATACTTACGTACATACAAATGTCTTGATTACTTAATAATCATTTCAACTAACTCGGGTTCCACGATACTAGACGGTTAAGATAAAAATCTTAAAAATTATTCAAGTTAACCGTAACCAACTAGCATCGATGGAATCCGAGTCAGTTGAAACGATTCTTAAGTATCCAATTCAAGTATATGTATATATGTATGTAAGTACTTAGTGAAATAAGAATAAAATGTTTACCAAGTAAATGATGTACCAGAAGAAAATGTTGAACCACATAACACTAATTTCTTGCAATAATATGTTTTTATGAAGATTAAACGTTATGATTATTATCAATTGCTGAAAGTATCAAACGTTTGCCTCCGGAGAAAATGAATAAGTTTTGAATACGAGCGCATTCGTTTGATATCCACTGTGTTTATATATTAACGAGAGGAATTTACGTCACATCAAAATAATTCGAAATCAAAGCTATACGCGTCGTATGGCCCTATACGCCGCGCATAGCCTTTCAAACGACAAAACTGGACCAAGTCTAATCAATCATTCAGCATGCTTATACGCGTCGTATGCATCCATACGCCGCGTATAGCCCAATAGGTCCACCTACAGCTATACGCGTCGTGTGGGTCTATACGCTGCGTATAGCTGGTACCCACTTGACATATGCGCCACAGGTATGTACGTGGTGTATGACCTTATACGACCCGTATAACACCACGGCAACGACTGATATGACGTGGAATGTTAGGCATTAATGGTGCATTAATGGTCGATATCTATACGCCGAGCATGGGCCGTGTATATGAACCCACAATGGACGTATAAGTGGGTGTCAATTTATCCAGTGTGATGTCTCTATATCAGGACCCTAAAAAAACACCTTAAAAATCATCTTAATAGAAATGGGTACTAAAAATGTCTTTTCAACAGATAGGTTAACAATTAGATAGATAAAATAAGAAAAGAACTAAAAGTAATATAATATACGTGTGAGTTAGTCAGTTGAAAAAAAACGGAATCATTTATTTGTACGTGGACATAAATGATAGTTCATTGAAGTGTATTTATATAAATGTATGGTTTTTAAAATTTAATCACGCCAACTTTTTTAGAAACGTTGGACTCATATAATTTTTAGTTATAATCTAAATCTATATATTTGGCTACCATAGACTTAACCCTTAATGATCATGAGATTTAATATGTTTATTTGACTAGGCCTACCAAAATGCTAGATAACTATCATAATAATATATAATTCAAATGTTTATAAATAAAATAACATATTCAATGAGACATTTGATGATAAGATGTTTTCACATTTCACTCAATGTAAAAGATTGAAAGTTTAAATTTTACAAATACAATATTTTTTATTAATAAAAGTAGATTACTAGTTGTTTTAATACTATAAATAATATATCAAAAACCCTTTAAAATATTAATATAGAAGTTTTTCGATATAGTTGTAACAAATAAGTTCCACGTTTCTATGTTTTAACACTAATCGTTACATTACTTTCAAATTTACGTTACTCGGCCAATCAGTCCTCCTCCGCTCTCTGTTGTCACACCCTCAATTTCCACAAACGGGTTGTCACCTTTAGGCGCGTGACATATCAGGATCCCAGCCATTAGTTATATCAAACAACACAACATTTATAAAACATAATTTCTCATTAACATTAAAGTTTCCCAAATCAAAATTAAATATGAAACCATGAAAGTAAATGAGAAAGCGTATTAGTTTGTAATCCAAGTAGCGCAAACATGCGCAAGACCAATAAAGTATAAGTTGATAAAAAATAGAAATGTATTCAGTTGACCCAACGTTAATGAATACAGCGTGTGATATCCTATTGTGCACACCTTAAGAACCTGAAAAAAACCATGCTAAAGTGTAAACACAAGGTTGGTGAATTCACAGGTTTTGATAAACAGAACATAATGTAAGCAGATATGAAGTAAGGGGTTTGTAATGATCTTTATCATGGTTAAATAGTTAACTTTAATATATCTAATGTACTTAAGTAAAAGGGATTGTGTCGAATATGTTAACTACAATGATTTGATATTTTGTAGGTTAAAGACAATCATTTGATGTGATTTTAAGAATGCACATGGAGGATAAATAAAGATCATGATAGATGAGGTGATAGAGAATTCAATTACGAGAACGTGGCCGTAAACGGGGAGGAAAACGGAGTCTGAACGAAGAAGTGAGGAAGAAAACAAGAATTGGAAAAAGCTTGTCAACCATAAGTTATGATGGAAAAATGACCTACGGTTCATCAGCTCAAAAACTGAACAGAAAGCTCATAAAGTAACTTACGGTGTTCAAGTGACCTACGGTACGTGACGCGCTGAAATCACTTATAAAGCGTAAAAATTAGGTTTTCAGGGTGATCTTTGATTCCAATCCGTCCTCAAGTCCCAAGAACGATCCCAAGTGATCCAAAAGACTCCCGGCGGCGATTTTATGGCTGAAGATCTTGTTTTTATCATTAGGGTTGAATCTTTAACGTTAGATACAATGTTTACCTTCGATTTGAATTGTTTTTTGTTTCCATGTCTGGCTAATCCACCTGTGATCTTCTCCGGGTATTAGGGTTTATACTATGACTTGTTCTTGATGGTTTTTGTTGAGTTAATGTTTGAACACGATAGTTTAAGCCGAGTAACATTTTTATTGTTTAAAGATTCTAAAATATGTGTGTTGCTTCCAATTCAATTGTTCTGTTTTGATTGTTTTAGATTTCTTTTCATCTGAAAACGTCAATTTTGGATGGGGTTGGGTAATACAAACGTAGGATATGATTTGAGTAGTTTTATAATAACAGTCTCATTCAATCTATTGTCTTTAATCAAATCAACCTGGTTATGTCTATGTGACCACTTTTAACTATCAAAGGAAGTCTAAGTTGTAAACCTTAACCCGAAGGGGATTACTTTTTCCCATAATTGTTTACAATCAACTTTACTATTTAATTTGAAGTACTTTTTAAAATTTAGTTAATTTACAAGTATTTTCAATAAATCTTTCAACTTTATGAATTGAACCAAACTTTCCACATATTCACTGCAGATCGACCCGACTTACCCTAGATATCTTAGGTGGGTTTGGACCATTATAAATGGTTTTTGATTAGGCCTGACAACCCGCAATCAAAATGGCGCCGTTGTCGGGGAATTAGTGCGCAAAGTGTGTTGTTTGATTTTTAGTTTGTTTTGCTTATTTTATTTACTCTATTTTCTTTGTTACGCTAGGTGTGCTTGTGTGTGTAGGTGACAGCTTCGTGCATGCATACCCGGTACGCAAGGAACCGCCAAACCCACCACCACCATTTAACCAAAATCCTCCTAATGACCAACCGCCAAATCCACCATAAAACCATCCTCCACTGAACCAACCCAATGATCCATTAGCAGACCCGAATCTACAACCACAAAACAACCCACATTGACAAAATCCAATTGCTCAAAACCAGCCACATCAGAGACAAAATCCTTACCCTCAACCAAGACAAAACCCCTACCAACAATGACCTCTAAGACAGATAGTGAGACAGTAAAGGGAGGTTAACAGGATCGAAGAGGAAGAGGGAAGATTTGAGAGAATGAGTATCCACACATCGGATGATGAGGTAGATGGGCAGAGTGATAGGTATGAAGATGAATATGTTGATGTGGATGTGCAATATAATGAACCCAATAACAACCAAGGCTGATACAGACAGAATGAACAACCAAGGCAGCAAAGGTAGAATCAGGGCCGAGGTCAAGGTAGAAGGCAAGAATCTCCTCGGGCGAATCGAAACCCCGGGCTTCAACCATACTATGCTATCGTTCGAGGGGTTGACAGTCATTTTCGCCCAAATATAGCTGGAGCTACATCACCTATAGTAAGGCCACAAGTTAGAGGGAGGTCATTTGAGATTAGATCCAACAGTCTGGCCATTCTTCTAGAGTTTCATGGGTTATCCAAGGAAGAGCCTTATCTACATCTAAATGAGTTCAGTGCCATTTGCGAGACCATTAGGGCACAAGGCTTTACACCAGAAGAAGTGATGATGGTTTTGTTTCAATTTACATTGTAAGGAAATACGAAAAAGTGGTTTCACTCACTACCTGCTGCTAGCATTTATACATAGGAGCAAATACAACAGGCCTTTTTAGAGGAGTATTATACCCCACAGAAGACTAGTAAAGCCAGAACCACCATTCAGACATTCAGTCAACAACAAGACGAGTTGTTTCATAAGGCTTGGACAAGGTTCAAGGAGTTGTTGATCACTTGTCCCCATCACGACATTCCCCAATGGGAATCGATTTTTTCCTTTTATGATGGGTTATCTACTGAAGATGTGAGAGATGTAAACTCGACAAGTGCAGGAACGTTCATGAAAAATACTGAGGATGATGACTGGGAGTTACTAGAACGGATGAGCATACATTCAAAAAGACATGCTCAGTCTCGTAGGAAATCCAGGAATGTGGTTGATGATTTGGATAGGAGGGATTTAAGGTCGGGTCAGTCGGCAAGTAAGGCTACAGTGAAGGCCATAAGCTCCTTTACTACATGCCAGGGATATGGTGAAGCTGGACATACTACCAGAGATTGTGTAGATTTTGATGAGGGGTGGAAGAGGTGAATTATGTACAGGGTGATAGGCGGCCATATAGCAACACCAACAATAACACCTATCACCCCAGTTTGAGGAATCACCTAAATCTCAGATATGGTAACCCAGACAACCAAATGAACCCAAATTTTCAAGGTAATTCTCATCAACAATATCAGAATAGGTCAATTGGTCAAAGTGGTCAGTACTATCAGGGGAGATACAATTAGGGTGGTCAAAGGAATCAAAGCAATCAAAACCAAGGCACATCAGGAACAAACGCAGAACCAACAAACAGAGAGCTCTTGGATTTTTTAAAGGAGATGAAGAAATCTAATAAGGTTTGAGACAAGAGTCATGAGGCTTTGAGCAAGTAAGTTGGTCAACTAGCAGAAGAAGTGGTAGCTCTTAGGAAGGATCCGGTGAAGCAACCAAGTGATACGATAATGAATCTATAACATAATGGGACAACCACAAAGAACATGAAAATTGTCCATATTAATTCGGTTAGTATCCTTCCCAATTTTGAAATTTTCACTAACACCTTTACTTTTTTTTCAAAACAAGTTGCAAGTAAGGAAAATGAAGTCGATGCAGTAGGAGAGAGTAACCCAGGAGAACCCGTCATTCCAATCAACGTGGAGAATTTTAAGATAAAAAGGGCACTCTTGGATTATGGGGCAGGTGTTAGTATCTTGCCTAGTGCGTTATATGATCAGTATGAGTTTGTCCCTTTATAGAAGGTTGACACCACTATGGTGTTAGCTGACTTGACTTGCAAACATCCTAGGGGGATGGTAAAAGATATGATAATCAAGTTGGGATATTTCTACTATACGGTAGACTTTATGCTGCTTGACTATGCTCCAGTGAGAACAAACGAGCAACCAAAGGTTATTTTAGGTCGACCATTTTTGGCAACTGCCAATGCTCAAATCAACTGTCGAGATGGAACAATTGATATGAAATGTGAAGCCCGCAAGTTATGTTTTGATGTGCTTTCCAAGGCGATCACTTATCTTGTTAATGATAAACTTTTTGATACAAATATGACTAATGTGTGTGTTCCTCCCTACATCTCACATGTAAGCGAGGACATAACTTTTGATAATGGTTGCAAGTATGATAGGGATAAACAGGTGGACTTGAAAGATTTTATAGATTCAAAAGAAAATAAAGAGCCAGTGATGGAGATGGAAATAAAGCATGAGAAGCCAAAATGGAAGAAAAAAGTTAGTGATCCACCTGATCCTAAAAATACTCAAGTTAAGACAACGATGTTCGGTCCATGTTTGGATGACATTGGGAAACCACTAGATCAACAAAAGTAAACAGTTATGGAATTCTCAGAAGGCAAGCACCACTTTCGAACACCATGAGTGGTGACATGTATGGTCTGGATGAATACCTAAAATTTAGCGCTACTTGGGAGGAAACCTGAGATGTTTGTAATTTTTAGTTTTTTATGATATTTTTTGTTTGGAACTTTATGGGTGAGTTCACTAGAAACCCTCACGAGACTACTCGTCCACTCGGGCCTATCGAGAGGTTTAAAAGGCTTGTTGTATATGCTAAATACAATCATGATTCCTACGAAAGTGAGTTTTATTAATTTTTTAGTTTTTGTTTTGTATTTTTAGTTTCAAGCTGATGCAAACATGCAAGTGTGGGGAAGCATATGGAATTTTAGAAGCATATTTGATGAGGTGCTTAGCAGGTTAACCACTTTCTTCATATAAAAATATTGAAGAACTATCAAATCATCTACCATCAAGTCCATGTGAACTTTTTTTGACTTTATTTGCTATTTTTGTTTTGCACTTGGGGGAGTGTTTGGGGTTCGTAAATATCACAAGAATTCATGTTGAATTTGAAACAACCATACATTGAGGACAATGTATCCCAAGTGTGGGGATAGGGGAGCTTAGGCAGACACATTTTGGAGAAATGGAAATTTAGATAAAAATTGTAAATTTTTAAAATTTTCTCTAAAACACTAACCGTTAGAAGAGGTTCTTAGACATGGTTAATTCCTTTAATGTTTAATATCCGGGTTGTTTGTGAAAGTTAGAAAGGGAATACCTAACTAGGATAAGAAAACCTTAGGTGTAGTAAACTTGCACAGTTCATGTCGGTAACCCGAATCCATCGTTTTCATTGGTGAGAAGCCTTTAAATTGTTGCATATCTTACTTGCTTATTTGAGTGTGCAATGACATATGTTAGTTGTAGAACTTGTGAAGCGTGTACATTTCGCGACTCGAGGCCGTGATTCATATTAAGATGATTGAGGCAATAGGATTAACTGTTAAATAACCCCATAGGATCCACCTATCCGACATTTATCCATTAGTCACCAATTGTGAGACTGTTTCCTCGTTCATTCTGCTTAAACCCATTATCATAACCATTAAGCCTTTTGTTAGCCTTTTTGTTTGTTTAATCTTGTGATGGAACTTGAATTAGTAAAGTATGTTTGATATGTTTCAACTTTTGAATTATAGTTGGAAGACAACAAAGTTTAAGTTAAAATCTAGCCGGAATATTTAAGAAAAAGAATAAAAAAAAGAATAAAAAAAGAAAAAATGAGAAAAAGCAAAGAAAAGTGTCAAAGTAACTTAGATTGAATGACCGAGTTAGGAGACAAGAAAAACATTGTATTTAGAAAATAAGGTGTGTTGAGAAGCATAATAGTTTGTTTTTGACATTAAATAAGTAGATAGCTTAAGTTTTCCATCACCTTAGTCACTATTTCCCAAATAATTCCTACCCAAACCTAAGCTTAACACTACAACACTATGAAAGCCCTCATGATTGATGTGAATTATCATATTAGTGGGTGGAGAATTGATTGCTTTACAAACCTATGCTCACTAATTTGTATCATAGCATGAGTGTTCAGAAATATCTGGCACATCTTTTGTCGAGTCTAGAAATTACACCGAGTGGAAAGTTTCATTGTGAGGGGTGTGACATGTGCAAGGGAGCAACTTAGAGTTTAAGAATTTTAGTCAGGCAATCCAACGGGTTTGAGGTTATGTGGTTGTAAATGGGGTCATGATTATAAAGTTTGAGAATCGGGTATGACTTTGAACCTTGGGTGATGGTTAGTAATTTTATGTCTTATTTGAAAAAGTTTTGACCCGAATTATTGAGTTTTAAAAGCAACCTCGCTTCAGAGCAAGTGAGAAACAAGTGTGAGGATGTGATGTAAGGGGTTTGGAATGATATTTATCATGGTTATGGTTAACTTTAATATATCTAATGTGCTTAAGTATAAGAGATTGTGTTGAATATGTTAACTACGATGATTTGACGTTTTGTAAGTTAAACACAATCATTGATGTGTTTTTAAGAATGCACATGGAGGATAAATGAAGATCATGATATATGAAGTGATAGAGAATTCCATTACGAGAACGTGGCCGCAAACGGGGAGGAAAACGGAGTCCGAACGAAGAATTCAGGAAGAATTCAAGAATCGGAAAAAGTTGGTCAACCATAAGTTACGGTGGAAAGATGACCTACGCTTCATCATCTCAAGAACTGAATAGAAATCTCATAAAGTAACTTATGGTTTTCAAGTGACCTACGGTACATGACGTGCTGAAATCACTTATAAGGCATAAAAATTAGGTTTTCAGGGTGATCTTTGATTCCAAGCCGTCCCCAAGTCCCAAGAACGATCCCAAGTAATCCAAAAGGCTCCAGGCGGTAATTTTCAGGCTAAAGATCTTGTTTTTGTCATTTGGTTTGAATCTTTAACGTAAGATACAATATTTACCTTTGATTTTGAATTGTTTTTCGTTTCCATGTCCAGCTAATCCACTCGTGATCTTCTCCGGGTGTTAGGGTTTATACTATGACTTGTTCTTGATGGTTTTTATCACACCCCGACCGAAGGCAGAATCATCAGGGCGGACGAATGTGAAATGATTGTTCATAGCACATGGAACTAAATAAGTTGGAATAATATTAAATATCATTATTCATTGAACATTATAAGACAATTAAATCATTACAATACAAACAAGATAAAAACAACAACATTAGATTTTCAAATTAACTAAGTCCAAGTCCTATATGAGCACGAAGAGATCCTCAAGTATCAAACCTGAAACATGTTAAAAATAAAGGGTCAACTTTGAAAGTTG